>JANHGB010002904.1:35329-60268 GCA_026283785.1 Coracopsis vasa | reverse complement strand
ATTGGTGTTATCAGTGCTGTTCCCAGGCCGAAAGTCAAAACCACAGCACTGCACCAGCTACTAAGAAGGAGAAAAATAACTGCTACTGCTGAACCCAGGACATGGACCAAACGGATTTTCCTTGTAAGCCAGATGTGATTCCTGGGAAACTCTGGCACCTGTGATGAGACCAGGCTGTTAATGCCTGGGAGTAACAGCAGACAGGTCAAACACACCCTGCCACTTTGTGAAGGTAGGAAGGATGGAAGATAGAGAGGGATTTGAGACTAGCCAGCAATGGGTCCAGCAAGGCAAGAAAATGTAGAAATGTCAGAATGTAGATTTTTCATTGATAAATAACATTTCTCCTCAGGTATGTCACAGAAGAAAGGATGGGAAAGAATAAGGGGGGAAAACACACTGGGTTTGGTTATATTCTTGTAATAATCCATACTCTTGTCTGGGAATTGCAAGCAGCTCTTCATTAGTGTCTCAAAGATAACAGCTTGTGGTTTAACCTTGTTTCCTGGTCTTAAACTTTGCTTTCTGATCTTACTTCAGCAACAGGTTAATGTTAGGTGAAGGAAAAAGCATGGCAGGATATAACAGTACCTTTTCTACCTCATTCCAGCCTAAAATGTCAGGAATCCACAAAAAAAACCAAACCCAACAAAACAGAAAAACCCCTCAAAGGCAGAGACTTCTTATGTCCCAATAACTCAGTGAAACTGCAGCCTCTAAAGAAATGCCTGGAGTTAATGGAGACTTTAATCTAGTGGTGGATCCTGTCAGGCAATAGCTGGCACAGCTTTATATTACCAAGGTCATTGGCACCTCTGTGGTACCTCTTCTCTCCAGAGGAGTAATGGGGCCCACTGAGGGAGGGAGACCTCCAGTTGGCAGATGTGCAAAGCCCCACTGTATGTTCTGCTAATATATTCTGTCAGTAAGGTAGTTGTCTGTCTAAAAGCTCATCCATTCCCATGGTACTTTTTGTCCTAAATGCTACTGTGAGCCAAAGCCTTTTACAAACACTTTTTATTTTAAGATAAGGCAAATGGGTGATTTTTTTCCTAAAATAGTAATCTCCAGTTAATAAAATTGCTGACTGCTTGGTAGCTGATACAAAAAAAAAAAAGCTAAGACAAATTAAGAGATTTTATTTAACCAAATTATGACTTTCTGTAAAATAGCAGAGAAGGAAGCAGACATCTTATTTACATCGTTGTGGAGGGTGCAACATCTTTCATTCACCAGCAACATTAACAGCAGTGCATATTCCTATGAGTAGGAGCTCCCCTTTCCAGTGACACCATCTATTTCATATATCTCCTTTACTCCTGGGACACCCAGTTTCTGGCCAGCAACTGGACAGTGAAGCCCCAAAAGGCAGCAGCCAGCGCTGTGCTGTGCCTGGGTCTGCAATGTGCACACATTTATTTATTGTCTGCCCAGTACCAACTTATTTCCCAGCTGGTGGACCAAATTGTACCAAGATCAGCTCACTCCATCTGATGACTTGTCTCTCCATGGAGATGGGTCTCTCTCCTCCACCCAGTCACTGATTTTCATGGAACACACAGGAATTTCATATCCTGGAGATTGCTAGCCTTCCATTAAACCTGGCCAGCAGGTTCAGAAGCTATCAGTGGGAGAGAGGCAGTGTAATCACACATACTTTGTTTCTTAGGAAACCAGCCTAAAAATAAATCATCGCAGTGGAAATCTGAGGTTACCTACCTTCTGCCAGATTACTTTAAAAATCCAGCTGGACTTGCTGTATTTCCAGAAGCCTAAAAAGAAGCATTGGTGATAAATGCCATTCTCTATCTAACAGGGATATTTGTACGTGTAAGTAACTACATCCCTCCTATTGTCAGACTATTTCAGCTCTCTTGGCTGGCTGCTTGTTTGTCATTTATTTATTCATCACTTCCAAAGTGGATCACTGACACCTGCTCGAAATGGAGTTGAGTATAAAAGGCATCCCTTTGGGGCCCTGTCCTGTTTAGGGTAGAGCTGCCTACCTTTTGCAGGTCATATTGAATAACATTTATCACCACACATACAAATGAAATGCATCACCAGTAAGTGAATGTCATGCAGGCAAACCTAGTTTTGAAATAGGAGAGCTTTCTAGCTCCAAACTTTTCATTCTTTTTTAATTGCTGATTAATAGACCCAGAACTGACATCTAAATAAACCCTTTCTGTTGCCTGAAACAAGTCACAAAATAAAACTAAACTTGCATTTAGCTAACCCATTCTCCAGCTAGTCGGTCAAATGACAGTTTTATTCTATGTCTAGAATAATTAAGCATTATCTTGTACAGAGTGAACCGAAACATTCAGTGAGAAATGTGCATTTATTACATGTTAGATATATTACTCCCCTGACTCAGATGGCCACCAGTGTTCATGAGCTACCTGGAGCTGCTCCTAATATTTCCCATTCGACCCTGTAGTCCTTTTTTCCCAAGCACCCTGCACTCAGATCTCTCTTTACATGCTGTATTCTACAGGTCCTGCAGTCCTTCAGACTGTTTCTACCCAACTTTAGGTGGCCACCCAAGCTCAGAACCAGCTATATCATTTGTGAGGCACTGGCAGCCCTTGTGCTGCCCTGATGCTATATTAGCAAAGCCTTGGCAGAAAGCATGGCAAAGGGGCCCTGCAAGCCCCACTGGGCAGAAGGGACTCTAAGATTTACACTTGCTTTGTACAGAGAAAAAGCAGCAGAGGAGGCGCATCCACCAGCAGGCAAATGTTACAATGAAGACAGCACTGGTCAAATGCCTGGTTCTTCCAAGGCAGGACAAAAAGATGCCACCTGAATTTGCATACTGAAGCTAGACTTGAGAGAAAACTACCCTAGTGAAAATGTGTAACCATAGGGGAAAGGCTGGCCAGAGAGAAAATAAATTCCTGTCTTTGGAATAGCGATGGTCTGGAAGTCTTTAGGGATAGAATAGACCAAGATCTATTAAGGCTAGCCTATATCTTGGTGTAGGTATTGCAAAGGATTTAATAAAAGCATCTTTGCTTCTCTCCATCCCTATATTTCTCAGGGTTTTGTTTCTTCAGCTTTTCAATCCTAAGGAAGAAGCAAATACAGTAAGTTGGACCTACCATCATTTGAGTACAGGTATAGGGTAATCCTTTTACGTCCGATGACTTCTAAAGACTGAAAAGGAAGAGAAAAGAAGTTCATGCAGAAAGCAAAAAGGAGCCTGCGAAACAGTGATAAAATTTTTAAAGGATGGAATGGGGAAACGTTTGAGGAATTAAGAGTAAATTGAAAGAAATTATGTCTGCGGGAACCCTGTCCCTCCGACACTAGATGGCTCTGGAACACCGAGGAAAGCTTGCTTTGCTGGCCATCGTTTTCCTTGGGGGACGAAAAAGTAGCGAAGGGACGCCGTGATGATGAGGATGTTTCTAGTCTGTCTTTATTACAGAACAGCAACACTGCAGCTGCAGATCTTCTCTTCTAGATTAAGGAGTTTAATTATGCTAATGTATTTTGATTACATATGCTTCGTGCTTCATAACAGCGGCTAAGATATTTTATTAAAGGTTACTTGATGTAGTGCATAAAAATATATATTGCATTGCTATATATGCAATATAAACTTGGATTAGTTAAAAACACACAACAAAATAAGTTTTAACTAATGACTTAATATGACAGTCATAATTTGATCATTAAGTATTGTCAATTTCACATCCCTCTCCTCCTCCCCCAAATGTGATCCACTTACCCTGCTTAGTTTTCACAGAGCTGAGATACTACTCCAGCTTCACCAGGGACCTCTATGCAAAAGCATGGGGAATAAACAGGAGTTAGAGACATGCACACGCTTGCAGGGCTATGATCTTACTGGCATCATGGAGATGTAGTGGGATGGTTCCTATTATTGGTGTGCTGGAACGGAAGGATACAGACTCTTCTGGAAGGACAGGCAGTGGAGATGCAGAGTGGGTCTCATCCTTTATGTCAATGACCAGATGAAGTGCATGGAGTGCATGGGTTGGACATGGAGCTGACTGAGAGTGGGTCAGGATGAAAGAGAGGGCAGGGACAGAGACATTACAGTGGGGTCTGTTACAGGCCACCCAACCAGGAAGACTGAACAGATGAGGCTCTTTGTAGACAGGTAGTAGCAGCCTCATGTTCAAAGCCCTGATCCTCATGGGGAACTTCAACCATTCCAATATCTTTTGGAGGACAACACAGCAGGGATGATTGGTGACAACCATCATGGCTTCACCAAGGGCAAATCATACTTGACAAATCTGGTCTATGATGGAGTTGCAATGTGGGTGGGTAAAAGTGACTGGCATCATCTACCTGGACTTGTACAAAATATTTGATATTGTCCCACATGACATCCTTGTCTCTAAACTGGAGAGGCATGGATTTGATGGACAGACCACTTGGTGGATAAGGATTTCGCTGGATGGCCACACTCAAAGGCTTGTGGTCAACAGGTTGATGTTGGAGCATCATTCCTCAGGGGTCAGAATTGGGACTGGTGCTGTTCAGCATCTTTGTCAGCCACATGGACAGTGAGATTGGTGTGCTCTTAGCAAGTCTGCCAGTGACACCAAGCTGAGTGGTGCTGTCGACATGCTGAAGGTAAGGGATGCCATACAGGGGGACCATGACATGCTTGAGAGGTAGGTCAATGCCAGCCTCATGAAGTTCAACAATACGAAATGCAAGGTCTTCCAACTGGGTCAGAGCAATCCCTACAGGTTGGGTGAAGATTGGATTGAGAGCAACCCTGTGCAGAACTTGGGGGTGCTGACTGACAAGAAGCTCAAGATGAGCCAGCAGTGTGCACTTGCAGCCCAGAAAGCCAACTGTATACTTGACTGCATCCAAACGAGCGTGGCCAGCAGGTCAAGGAAGGTGATTCTCCCCCTCTTCTCTGCTCTCATGAGACCCCATCTGCAGTACTGCATCCAGCTCTGGGGCCCTCAACATAAGAACGACATGGACCTGCTTGAGTGAGTTCAGAAGAGGCCACGAAGATGATCAGAGGGGCTGGAGCACCTCTGCTATGAAGACAGGCTGAAAAAGTTGGGTTGTTCAGCCTTGGGAAGAGAAGGTTTCAGGAAAGCTTTAGAGCAGCTTCCAGTGCCTAAAGGGGGCCTACAAGCAAAGTTGGAGAGGGACTTTTTACAAGAGTATGTAGTGATAGGACAATGGAATTAAACTGAAAGAGGGTAGATTTATATTAGATATTAGGAAGAAGTTCCTCACTATGAGATTGGTGAGGCACTGGCACAGTTTGCCCAGAGAAGTTGTGGCTGTCCCGTCCCTGGAAGTGTTCAACGCCAGGTTGGACAGGGCTTGGAGCTTCCACTTGATCTAGTGGAATGTGTCTCTGCCCATGGCAGGGGAGTTGGAACTAGATGATTCTAAGGTCCCTTCCAAACCAAACCGCTCTGTGATTCTATGAATTACATTGTGACTTACAAATTAGAGTTTTCTCATTGCACTCCTTAGACATCAGGTTGAGAGAGAAACATTTCTTCAGATTGTGAAGTCTAAAATCTCTATGATTACCATATCCAGGTAGAGTTTCTCCTAGTTTTGTGCCTATTACCTGTTGCATTCTTCAATAATCTCTTGATGGGCTTATTAAAAAGAGTTTTGATGTCATGTATCGGAGTGAAGAAATGTGTAATAAAAGTCTAGGAGAAATCTGAGTGAAGAAGGGGTTTCTGAGAGGGCAAAAGGCACTGGAGGCTGCACAAAGCTAGGCAGGACATCAGTGTGTGAAATGTATAAGACTGTTACGAGTCTTCTGAAGTGTCCTTCCTGTATATGAGTATGTACATTTGAGTATACATGCTCAAAGCCATGCATATGAGTGTTCAGCATCACATACCAGGATTTAAGCACAGCAGAGATTGAACTCCATTTAGATCCTTCTCTTTGTGTCAGACGATTTCCCCTTTAGTTACTGTTTGCTTACATTTGCCACCTTCTATCGACCTTCCATCTCCTCTTTTTGCATTACCAATAGGGAAATCCCTGCTGAGAGCACCAGACCCAAACGTGCCTATAGTGCATGCTCTGCTGAGAGATGAGATGTGAACTAATAACTTCCACTTTGTAGTTATTCAAAGACTACATCAGTTAGCAAATATTCATTGTTTTCCTCTTAAAATCCCAACTACAGCCTTATATACAGCACTAAGTACTTCTTTCTGGGCCAGGCAAGCTTTCCATATTGCAAGAAATAACATTTAGTTTTATAAATCTTGGCATGTTTCAGTTCGTTTCTTGAGCTATTCTGTCACACTGCACTTTTGTGATCACAGCAGCAAGCCACAGTCTTGATGCTACGGAAGGAAAATGTGAAGCAGCTGATGAAGAATTATTGATACCATTAATTAGTGTTGACTTTATTCTTTTGTCTATGTTCTAATGCTAGAGCACAGAAGAAGGATAAAATCCCACAGCACTGTTCAAAATGGAGAGACACAATCCGTACATCTAAAAGCTTTACACTTTCATGTTTCCTTATCAGCATCATCAGATTGAAGCTAGTGTTTTTTTCCACGTGCTGAACACAACCTAACAGATAAAACAAAGAAAAGACCTTGCTTTATTACCTTGGGTCCAGATGGTTCAGTACCTAAGGATACCATAGGAATTACTGCGCACAAAAATTAATCCTGATCTATAGCAGCCACATATTAACAGATCACATATTAACACAGAGGTTTAATATGAAGGCATAAGCAATGGAGATGCAGCAAGGGACCATATTTCTCTGTGTAAAGCAGAGGTAATGGAGGCAATGTACAGGTCTGTGATCACATTTTAAGAGGACCATTGCAGTTCAGCGCAAAGTGCAGAAGGGTGCTGCAGTGAAAGAAGGAAAACAGAAAAAAGAAAGGTGATTTTATTATGGTGAATTTGCCTTCACAGGAAGAAAAATCTAGGGCCCAGAGGTATAGCAAGAACTGACAGCTGGAAGCCAAAGCTATGCATGTCTGATCATAGTGTTTGATCAAGGGTAATTATCAGTGAGAGCAGATTGCTGGTAAGAGGTGAGCTCTCCACCTCTTGCTGACTTCAGATTAGCGTTGGACCCCTTCTGGGAACTGCCGAGGCAGTAGCACCCTCAGGAGAAGAAATGGCCACGCAGGAAGAGTGAAGGTGAATGTGATGCACGACAGATCCCTGGTCGCCTGGGTTGTGTCGAGGGATGCCATGGATGAGAGGAAACATTGCAGCAGCACCCAAAGGCAGGCGCAACACATTGCACCTGCCTGGATTCTTGTGTTGGCCATATTCCATGCAAATATTACTCAGTGAAACTTGAGGTTCTCATACATGTACCAAATCATTATAGTGAAGTACTGATCATCTCTAGCTCATTACTAGAGCCAGACTGATTACAAAGGGGTCATTAAGGTCCTTGAGGCACCATAGCCGTTGCATCCAGCAGAGTAGTCAGGAGTGCCAGCTGGATACGGGTTACAGTGATGCTGCCATATCTGTCTAATAACCTGAGCTAGTTTGCGTGATGGGTTGGTTGGCCATGTCCACCAGGCTGCACAGCACCCAGTGCTTCTTACTCTGTGTGACAGAGGAGCATGCAGTCAGGTGGGGAAGGGAGACTATCCTTTGCTCTGGATTAGCAACCAAACCTGCATACTCCTTACTCTTGCTGCCATGCCTGTGTCTGAACATGGCCAAAATACCTTTGTTTAAAATTTTCTTTTAAAATTAAAGAGAATTTTAAAACAGTCAGTAACAGCTGTCACTCACTGGTTTTTCTTCCCTTGGGCTTATTTCAAATAACAGACTCCTCAGCAACTCTGCATTTGAGAGCTGATCCAGCTGCAGCCCCAACTGAAGGCCAAATGGTTATGACAAACCTCATTCTGTGCTGTGATTTGAAGGAAAAGAAACACAGCAAGCTTGGTCTGAGGTAGGCTGTTCAAATAAAGCTGCATGAACTTTCACACTTTGTATTGTTTGTTATGATGTTTTAAAAATGAACCACAGATGTTTTACCTTGTTGTGGTTTTTTATCCCCTGGTTGAGTCACCTATTATCCAGATCTGAGCAGCTCAGAAAGGAGTCACAATGAAGTAGTATCCAAAAGAAAGTCAGTATTTTATTTGATTTTGAAATAACCCTCTGCATATACCTGAAAAGATAATGAAATAAACATAATCTGTACTAATGACATGGTGTAACCTGCTGGGAAGTAACTGATCCTATCCAAACTGCTCGTGTTTTTTATCACCTAAATTGAATCATAGAGGATGAGTTAGGATTGAATTTTGCCCATAGTTTGCAGCTTTCCTTTAAATATTCTGCTCTGATCACAACGTAAGAGTAGAGAAGAATGAAAATTTTCTGAGACAACCTTTGATCTTAACTATATATCTTCAGCCCTCTTGAGCAAGTGGGACCCCATCAAGCAAATCAAACTGCAAACATAATGCAAACTGTCAATGTGACGGGAAATGACAAGACGTGCTCTGACAAATGCCAAATATCACAGTAGGGCATGGAGAAATCCCTTACTTTCCTTTCGGAAAAAAATAGTCACATGTTCTCTGACAGAACATGCCAACACATTACTGCGGCATCCTTTGGGGATGAGACTGATGTGCAGAAAGAAGATTCTCTGACAAGAGTTAACCTGACTCTCATTCAGCAGTCTGCTGAGTCCTTCCTAGAAAGGAGAAGGGAGATCTGGCTATAGTGTGCTGTTTGAGAGTAGTAGATGTCAACCCATTCAAAACAAACGTTCCCTTCCAAACATATCCCCAGGCTTTTTACTGTGTGCTTCGTTTGGGTTTTGTTTTCAAGAAGTTGTGTAATAATACATCCAGAGCCCCAGAATACATGTTATAGTTTTAACAGAGCACTGTCCTTGGAAAGTTTTCAAAGTGTTTCTGTATATTCGCAGTATCTGTAGTTAGCACACTCAAAGCCAGAGTGATTCATTTCCTGCCCAGTGGCCATTTGTTGTTTCATACTTTATTTTTTGGCTGCACCTTTACAAATATAATGGAAAAATCACTACATTCAGATAACGAAAGTGAAGGAATTAAAAATTAATTTATACAGCAGACAATGTCAGCCACAGAAACGTGTTAGCAAATGCCGGTGCAGAGTGGTTTTCTGTATTAAATAGCCGTGGACAGTGCCTACACCTTTAGAGTTAGGGGTCAGTTATTTGGAATCAGCTAGAGACATGGGTTACTTCTACAGTGCAAGTTCCTGAGCAGTGAAAAGAAAGGAAGTTCATATTATTGCTTAATAATTGATATTTCAGTGCATTTTGTTTTGGAGTGAATCAGTGCTAATCATTAGTGCTTTGTATATTTAGTCATTAGTGGTTTCTTGTTTGAAAGTGTAATCTCTCCAGAGGCAGTCAGGTGCTACACGCGTAGGTGAGGTCTGGGGAATAGAGCATTGCTTATGACATCTGGGTCTTACCAAATTCAGAGTCTGTCAAGCCCAGGTCCATGATAGCAAAGTACACCTTATTGTATGTTGGGTAACTTCTCTAAATTTGATCTTATGGAAGAAAACCATAGAGAAGCCATCAAACTCTTCTAGGCAGCTAGGTCAAAGCAGCTGCTAGCAAAACAGAAGCCCACAGAATGCTTTAATCAAAACATTCACCTATCTCTATGGCTCACCTCCTATGTTTGTTTGTCCTAGGAGCTCACCTAGCAATGCCAACAGCCAGGCATTGCTTCTTTGAGCTGGTATTGTGAGAAAAGCAGCAGAAAGTCAAGAGGTACTAATAATAAAGATGCAGGAGCACTAGACACTTCATTATCACTGCCCTCAAAAGCAGTTAAGTCAACTGAAGGAATCTTATGAAGGACTTCTGGGTAAAAGATCTAATCTCTTTCTTATCTGAATTCAATAAAATTCAGGAAAAAGGGGCTTTGCTTTTCTTGAGAGAAACCAAGATTATATCTGATACCTGACTGCATTCCCTGTTTTTCTCTTCCTGGGGAGACCTGAGCTTCAGCTTGCATTAGCTAGTGTCAAGAACTGTGACTGGTTTCTTGTAGAAAGATAACAGGACTTTGTGGTCTTCTTGAAACAAGAATGAACAAATACTAGAGGTTCTCACATTCCTTAAAATTGGTCCATGATGTATGAATTTAAAGAAAGACCTGTTTAGCAGAAGTCTTTCAAACACTATCTGAAGGCATAAAGAGCACAGAAAAGGTATTTTGCCTAGGATGCTTTTTTAAAGCACGGGTAAAATCAACAAACTCTTGGAGAAATGGGAAGCCCATTTGCAACACACCCAGTCTGGAAAAGCAAGGACAGCAGCCTGACTGACATGGACTAGAAACATGGAAACACCAGGAAACAACAAGAATATCCACAAGAATAAAGGATCAGATCCGTTTTATGATTATTATGACTGTTTTCTAATCTGTTTTTAACCATGGAAAGCAGATAGATTGGATCATCCCCTTTAGAAACTGCAAAGATCACAGAATCACAGAATGGGTGAGGCTGGAAAGGACCTCTGGAGATCACTCAGTATAACTCCCCTGATCAGGGTAGGTTGCTCACAGCCATGCCCCATCAGGTTTTGGGTATCTCCAATAATGATGACTCCACAGCCTCCTTGGGCAACCTGCGCCGGTGCTTGATCACTCTCACAGTAAAGAAGTGTTTCCTGATGTTCAGTTTCTTGTGTTTCAGTTTGTGTTCATTGCCTCTGAACCTGCCACTAAACATCACCGAGAAAAGCTCAACTCCCTCTCCTTTACCCCTTCCCATCAAGTATATATATACACATAGCAAAGAGACTTCTCCAGGCTGAAAGAAGAGTCTCAGCTCTTTCAGCCTTTCATCATATGAGAGATTCTCCAGTTTCTTAATCATCTTCATGGCACTTTGCAAGACTAACTCCAGCATGTCCATGTCGTTCTTGTACTGGGGATCCCAAAACTGGATCTAGCACTCCAGATCTGTCTCACCAGTCATGAGTAGAGGGGAAAGTTTCCCCCTTCTCTTCCACTCTTCCCGGTTCAGTCCAGGAAGCTGTTGAACTTCTTGGCTGCAAGGGCACATTCCTAGCCTGTGTTCAACTTGGTGTCCACCACGACCCTCCAGGTCATCTCTGCAGAACTGTTTTCCAACCCTTTGGTCCCCAACCTGTACTGATGTCTGGGGTTATTCTTTCCTAGGTGTAGGACTCTGCATTTCCCATTGCTGAACATCAGGAAGTTCCTGCCAGCACATTTCTATGGCCTGTCCAGGTCCCTCTGCATGGCAACACAATGATTTGGTGTATCAGCACCCTCGTGATTTTGTACTGCCTGTAAACTAGCTATGTGTGCACTCTGTTCCATTATGAAGGTCACTCCTAAAGATGTTTAATTTGCTCGTATCTGTTCATTGTGATATGTTGGAAGATTAACAGAGATAGGAACAACTGTCAATGCCCTTGCATGAATGGTGCATCTCTCACGGTCTTGCAGAACAGTCCCCTGGAAGACAGACGGAATCACCTGGATGGTGTACAGATCATCAACATGTGGCTTGGAGACAGCCAGCAATATAAGCAACTGAGGGAAACAGCTGAGAGTGAAGACAAAGGCATTTGGGGCTTAGGGTTGGGAGGGAAATGGATGACTTTACCTGAGCTGCTGGAGGACCACCAAAGTCATGTATTCATAGCAGATAAGAAAGCTACCAAGGATTTCCAGGATAAACTGGCAATGAATCAACTCACAGTCCTTCAGCTGGTCTTCAGCTTATGGACCAAGGTCAGTGGATGGATGCCAGATGACTGCAAATGGCTCTGGAATTTGCCATATTACTTACATTTTTTGTTGTAGTAGTGCACCAGAAAAGGAAGCAGGTGCTAGCAAGGAAGATGGGTGCAGATTGTGATGAGCCTAGGAACTCCAGCTCTGCATCTTGCTGAGAATCAGCAGTTCTGGTATGACTCATGAAAAAGCATGAAGAACCAGGAAACAATTAAATTCTGCGTGCAATGGGCAGCCATTTAGTTTCAAAAATAAAGAAAGAGTCAAAAGGCAGAAGATGATGGAGCATCAGAAATACAGATCACTCTCTGAAGAGAACACTGAGCAGAAAGGAAAGCATCTGAGGGTATGAAAATCAGATTTTATGGTTAAGTCTGGACGTGTAAAGTACAATTGTAGGCTTTTCACTACCGAGTACACAATGCGTAACAACAGCAAACACTGTAGTTATAAGACAAGACATGCAAGATCTTCTGGAGAATAAGGGTTTCTGACAAAAACTGGGACTGAAAATCAGACATCACATTACTCAGTGAAGAGGTGAACTCAAAAATCCATTTTAACAGCATTACAGCTTCTGATTTTGCGACACAGTCCAGGTGCAGTTGTAATACAGTGGCAAATGCAAACATGAAGATTAGTTTTAAAAGGTGGTTTGGGCAATTTTCAGCAAAATCGTCTAACCTGTTTTCAGAAACTGTTACAGCACCCACTCACTGAGAAAGGTACCTTGCAAAGCAAAACCAGGGAATGATCAAGCTATAGCCTGACATGGGCATCTTGGCTGCTCGTCATGCAACCATGAATATCCATACTTCTCTTTGCTCCCCTGTTACTCCCAGGGTGTGCTGCAGCTGCCGTGGAGATTGCATAAAGCCTGGAGAAGTCTCTCTAAACACACTCTGCTTTCTGCCTGTTGCAGCAGTCTGGACAAGAATTAGAAAAGGATGTTCTTGCTCTATGACAAGCATCACGACCAGAGCAAACTAGGGCTTTGTTTACTCTGCTTTTTGCTGTGTGAAAAGAAAAACAATTGTTTATCACTGATCTCAGCTGGAGCCATTTGATGGTTTCTTTCTGAGCTCACTTTGCTTACAATTCAATAAGAACTAAAAATAATAACATAGATAATCTAATTGCAGATCAGTAGATATCCTGACCATTCTCAGTCTCAGAACATGTACCCCACGTACACGAGATGCACACACAGTGCACGAGCTTTCGAGCAGCAGCAGCTTTTCACCTAGAACAAGGGTGACACTTGTGAACCGTAAAGCCTATCAATGTTATCCTGCTCAGTTAATATAGAGCAGAGGCTTTCTTAAAATAAATAACAAATGTTGATCTCTCTCCCTGATTGCATAACATGGCCAAGGAAAAACATAAATGTTTAAACCCTTGAATTTCATATGCACTGGAGAAATCTTGGAGAAAAGAAAACAGGAAGGCATTCTTAATATTAAAAATAGATTGCTTCCTGGAAGTAAGAACCCTGATGGCCTTGTTGACTTGTTATTTTTCCCGTTAAATGCCATATCATACAGAATCAGAGCCAGTCAGCTCCTGGTTTTACTTGAAATTTGACTGAAATACAAAACTTATATGTTAAATTTTATACTTTGTTTTGATTCTATTTATTTTGTGTGATGCATTTCTATGTAAAAGATCCTGTTATAGGCTGTCACTGATTTCAGAACCTCCAGAAAGAAGTATCTTAGCCTTAAAAGTCACAAGTAAGAGCAAGATAAATATTCTGCTGGATAATTAATGTCTGGGAAAGTAAGTGTCAGTCTGAAAAGTTGAGCATTTCCAGGGGAATCCCCTACAAGGAATATTGCTGAAAATGGTAGAGATTTCCAAAAAGAAAAAAAAAATATATATACCTACAGGTTATACTCCTATTTAAAACATGCAGCAGGGCTATGTATCCAAACACATATGTCCATCTCATTTATCAATATGATTTCACAGCATGGCACCCCAGCTAGCAGAAGCTGTTAAAACCACAACTTTGTGTTCCACTGTCATTATCAGTTGTCAGCCAGTAAAAGGCAGGTTTCCATGTGCAGTTTCATGTCAGAGCCATGAAACTCAAAGGCGCGGAACAGCTTCTTTGATGGTAATTGTGAGCTGTTGGCAGTTTCCTTGATGGAAAAGTTCACCTTCAGAGATTGGGAGGCTAGCTCTTTCTCTGCAGCTGTGAAGCTCACTTGCAGGTTCCAGCAGGCAAAGCTCACCTCTCAGCACTGGCTGAAGTGGAAAATGTACTATGTCTTGGTATTCCATTGCTATTGCATAGGCACAGCAAACAAACACAGTGCAAACTTGCTATAAAACAGGACAATCAGGATTATATGAGGACTAACAGACTAGAAGGTTAATGCCCAGTGAATAATAGTCATCCAAATGCAGAGATCAGGGAGAGAAAAGTCATGCTCCCGGTTGCATTGCACACTCTTTCTTCTGATGTTCACCTTCTCAAGTTCCCAAGCTTACAAGTGAAAAAGAGCAGCTAGAAGCAAAACCTGGAGGTGGCATTTGATTCTCATCAGTTTCTTCTGTTACTAAGAAAAGGTGGAGATACATAATACACTTTCAAAATGTATGTCCCATCAGACAAAATCTTATCTACTGATTATATCTTAAATACATTTTTTTTTGCCAAATGAAACCCAACAACCAACCCATGGTATAAATGTTATTAATGCTGTTGTAGTTTTCTAGTTGGGATGGATTAAAATGAGGGATATTTTTTTCCCTGAAAGAGATACAGGATTTCTTTAAACATAAGGTTTTCTTTCAGATTTCATTTAAAAACATCATACTAGTATTACTTAAACATTTTTCCTCCTTCAGTTTTCACTCAAGACCTTCTCTCAAGTTTTTCAAGGTAAGGAAAGTGAATTTTCTGAGTTTTCCTCTGGCCACTGTGCAGTTGTGGGTTCTGCTCCCAGTAAGATGCCCATGTTTAAGACCTGCGAGGAAGCAGGAAACATTTCTCATGCAACTTTTTCTGCAGTGGAAATATTTTTCACCACTGGGGGCAAAGGTGGTTTCTGGTGCTTTCCAGCCTATGAAACCTGATGGTCTGCAAACATTGCTAAAGATGCCATGAATTTTGGTGCGTGTGAGTCTTTTCACTCAGTCACTGAGATAGGTGATACTAGCGTGGGGTTCAGCTGCCAGAACAGTTGTGCTCTTAACCTGTCATTTCCAATCTCTGCACTTCCTTTTCCCACTTGTGAAAAGTGGGAGAGGACATAGCCTGCACAAGTACACCTCCTATACACCTCCTATCATTTTTGCTGTTACCTCAGTTGTTGCTGTGTGTCGTTGCAGGTAAAAATTTATATCGCAGTGGAAAAAATGACTACAAAGATAAATATTCTGAATAACATTCCATATTCTGCTAAAACTTTTCTGAGTTTCAATGGCAGCTTGAAGCACATTGTACCTTGCTGTCCTGTTGATCCCTGAAATACAGACTAATTCCCCATGAAATTAACTGTTTATACACATCTAAGTTGTGTCCTCATGCTTTGCCTTGGATAAACATTGGCCAAAGTGGTTTATATCCTAAGGTTGTTTTTCTTCTGAAAGATGATCCCTAAAGCAACTTCAGTCAAAAGACGTGCAAAGATGAATGATGATTTTCTTCTTCCAAAGGTCTTTCAACAGATCGGCTTAAGATGCCACTCTTCAGTTGTGCTCAGTTGTTCTGTGAATGAACCACTTGTTTTTTGTCATTAATTACAAGGTTTTGTTAGTCAAACTTTATTTCTTTTTCCTGTGAAAATATCACACCTCAAGATCAGGACATTGCCAGCCATTTTCTTAACAAGGTAAGCACAGTGTTTTATTTTAAAAACATGCAGCTTAATTCCAGGACAGATGAAGTGGGTGCTAATGACGCCCAAATGGCCATGGCAAAATCAGTTTGTCCATGTGCAAGTCTATGAACTCTTATCGTTTAAGTGCTTGAACATTGCTCAGTGTTAAAACCTCATCCCTCCAAGCACATCTCATTTCATACCCCTCGGTTCCTGGGACTTGTCCTTTCTGCTTAGGACATAAAGCCCTGATCAGTCAAAGCAAGCTCCATTCTGGTCACACTTCTCAGTTAATTCACTACCAGTGCTGTGGAGGAAAAGACAGTAGATATACAGCAAAAGAATATGAGGTTTCCAGCTACCCAAATTGGCTGGAGGAAAGGCACTGAGAGGGCTCTTTCTTACACTTCTTTAATCTCTTCCCAAGCCTCTTGAAGAGTTTGTCCTAACTAAAAAGTTCAGCTTGGACAACGCAAGGAGACAGCCTTCACCCGGCTGTGAGCTTTGTCTTCTTTTCACTGCATTCCTCCAGTCTTTCTGGGTAACATGGAAAACTGAGCAGAAACATATCTGCTACCCTGCCTCCTCTTCTTTACCTGTTCTTACTTCATCCAGGAGGTGAGGACATAATTTCTTAATCTAGTTGTCTCCATCCCTAGGCCCATGGCTGGTGACTTCTCAGCCTTGTTTACCACGGATAGAGAAGTAAATGTTCAAGCATGATTTCAAACTCCATTATGTCCCTGCAAATGTGATTTGGGTTATTGCAAAACCCATCTCTTTTGTTGCTTTATAACATTCTGAAAACTAAATCAAAATTACCATGACGAGTAAAAACACAACAAGAACTTGGCTTAGAAAAATGGAAGCAAAACAAAATGATCAGGTAGATGCAACTTCTCAAGAGCAGAAAGAAAAGAAACCATCCATTTTACCAAATGAGGAACGCAGTGCTGGGAACCACTTTCAGCTTGTCTGGAGTGCCAATGCCATGCACAAAACCTAGAGCTGTTCAAACTTCCCTGTTTAAAAAGGGCCAAGTTAATAATTTTCTTTGAGGATGGATTCTTGGTACTTCAACGGCTCATTCAAAAGAAGATCCTGTTTCTTTGGAGAAATTCACCAGAAGGGGATGTGGCATATCTTCTGAATCATGAAGCAGAAAAAGACTTCCTGCCTCAGTGAGGTGATACATCCCTTTTACCACTCAGATGATACTGAGATCAGAATTGAAAGCAACTGGTGATAACATAGCTTTGTCGCTGGAGATTTTCTCTCTGGAACAAAAAACATGGGTGGCTTCCGTGTGAGGCAGCATAAAAGTAAGATGTATTTGGTGTGATACATTTTGTCACTTCTGTGAGTTAGTATATGATTTATGGATGACAGTATGTCTACCTGCCCCTTTACAGGTAAATATGACCTTTGTTTTCCTCAGAAAAAAACTAAAAGTCTGTAAATTTTTGCAGAAAATATTCCAGATGGTGTGAATTTGGAAACATCAGCCAGACTTTATCTCAGCAACTTGATAATGTAGAATTCATTCCTTTCTACAGTAGCTGAGTGTTACAATAGAATATATGTATACGTTAACAGCATGAGTTTGTAAAAACTATACAGATAATGTAACAACTGAAATAACATGCCCTAGTTTAGCTCGGAGTTTTACAAATGCAATTTTGAGATTTTTGAGAAGTTTCATCTCAAAACACACAGGGTCATGTGAAATAGTTTCATTTTTACACAACAGTTCTATGGAAAGCTTCCTACTGAAATATTTTCCCAGTACAGCCTAAACTTTTAGTCATAGAATAATTTAAGATTTGCATGAGCTCTGGGGGCCACCTAGTCCATCCTTCTGCCCAAATCAGGGCTAGTGTCAAAGTCAGATCAGATTATGCAGGGCCTTGTCTCTATCAAATCTGTAAAATCTGCAAAGTTGCTTCTCTAGGGAACCTGCTCCTGTGCTCATGGTGAAGAGTTTTTCTTTATACCTTTCTGAAATGTCTCTTGGTCTTATGTGTGACTATTTCCTCCTGTCCTTTTACCTGCAAGAACCTAGCTCTAACTTCTCTCTATGTCTTAACAGTAGCTAAACCCAGCAATTAGGTCCCCCTAAGCCTTTAGCTCCACAGGGCAAACCAACCCAGCTCCCGCAGCATCTCCTCACTGCTGGCTTGTGTTCAATTTCTCATGCAGCAGATGCCCCTTCTTCCATAAAACTGGTCCCAGCCCATGCTGCTGTGTGGGATTACTGCACCAGAATGCAGGACATCTTGTTTCTTTGCAGGTCTTTGTTGAATTTTGTGAGGTTCCTGTTAACTCATGTTAGCTTGTTCCTCCACCATCTCAGGATCTTGCTTGAGATTGCCTGGAGTGGTTTGGAATGGTCTGACAGTCCCCAGCATTTCTATCCAACACATCATGCTACTTATATATCAATTTCCCTATGACATACCTGAATGTACTTGTGAATGCATATGCCTTGTGACTATTTTCAGGCATTCAGAAACTAGGATGTCTTCCCAAAGTCAAAGCATAGAAAAGTGTTTATCATGAGACCAGAAGCCAGGACTGCTCAAGGTGATAGTGCTGACAGCTGCCCCCCTCTCCCTTATTCTCCCTTAGAATTATAGCTTTTAAGTTTTAGGACTGATATAAGTGCATAATCCTGTCTTTTTTCTTTTCCATCTTCCTTTTTTTTTTTTTTTTTTCTAATGAGGGAAATGCTGTAATATCTCTTTCAGCATTATTAGCTTGGTATTATATTGGTGAAATGATGACACTTCCATTAATCTCAAGGAGCAGAAGCTGACTTTCTTATTATCTCTCATTTGCCATTTATTACAATGAGAAGAAATCTGCTTAACTGATACACTACCTAATGGATGAGCAAGGAGGTTATAGAAAAGTAACCAGTAGTAATAACAGTTGTAATGGTAGCAATCAGAAGCCAATAAAACACATCTGATGCTGACCTCAATTAACATTGACATGCACTCTCATTTTAGCAGTAATATCAAGTGACTGCTACAACATAGTTAAAGCCCAGAGCTCTGTTTTCAAGGGATGCTGATGACAGCTCTGTTTTCAAAACAAACAGTTAGAGGCCACAAATCAGGATACCAAGTTGAGATGTGGTCTCCTGAGGTTCTTGCGATCCTGAGCTTGAGCTCTCAGATAAACACAGTGCTGCTACAGAGAGAGTCACGTTGCTTTTCTCATTCCAGATGATAAACAGGTGTAACCTGCAATGTTAAAATCCTGCCAGGAGTGGAGCAAACATCCTCAGCTGGGATGACACAGGCCCTCTTCTAGTTTATAAAGACAGATAATATGAGATACTCACTGAGTCTCAGGCTTAACCTTTGAGGTTAGAAAGTTCAAACCAATTTGTTGAGAAAAGCTAAAGGCTTATATTAACAAGTCTCAGAAAGGGTCTGAGTAAGGAGAGGATCCTGGACTAGCAGTGATATGAAAACTCCTTCAGTCAGGAACAATATTTACAATGGGTAACTCAGGCTGCATTGACATCAGGCTTTTTGCTCCTTTCTGAAAGGAAAGCAAATCTTCCACTCCCCCCATGGGTGAACGCTTTGGTCATGCTGAGGCACTGTTGCAGAGTGTGGAAACTGGGGTCCCTTCAGGTGACACTGAACAGAAAGGTGAGCTCTAGAAATACAATTGATGTCCCAGCCACTAATGGGCATTCAGGCTATGAGACCTGACTAGAAACAGTTCAAAACCTCCTCTCCCCACATACAGTGTGGTCACCAAGTCCTTGACACCACTCATTCACTGTCACGATGAAAATCCTTTTGTGTATGTTTTTCCAGTTCTAGCATCCTATTTAGCTGTTTCTCAGTACTGTTGCTTCTACTGCAGGTTACTAGTACTAACAATCAATATATAGAGAGCCTAACTGTTAGCCAAATAAAAGATGGTGCCATCAAGAGACCAGATGAGCTGCATCTGAAGGTGCTGAGAGAACTGGCTGCTGTCACTGCAAGGTCCCTCTCTATCATCTTCAAAAAGTCTCTCTAATGAGTGGAGAAAAGCAAGTGTTACACGCTTCAGTTACATATCTTCAAAACAGGCCAAAAGGCCAGTCCAGGGAACTGCAGACTGGTTAGTCTCATTCTGATTCCTGGGAAAATCTTGAAGCAAGTCCTCTTGCTCTTGGAAGATATTTCTGGGCATATAAGGGTATGAAGGTGATTTGGAACAGTTAATATGGATTTACCAATGGTAAGTCATGCCTAGCCAACTTGATTGTCTTCTATGATAAAATAACTGGCTTTGTGGGTGAGGGCAGAGCAGTGGATGTCATTTACCTTGACTTTTGCAAGGGTTTGAGACTGTTACTAAGAACGTTCTTGTATCCTAAGTTAGGACTTCACAGTCTGGATGGCTGTATAACCAGATGACTAAAAGGTTGGTTGGATAATCAGGCTTAGAGGGTTAATGGGTCATCCTCCACCTAGAAGCTGGTAAGGAATGGGCTACTACAGGGGTCTATCTTGGAACCTCTTGTGTTTAACATCTTTACCTGTGACCTGAAAGCGGTGGTGAAGTACACTTTGACTGGATATCAGAGCTGGTCCTGCTTCATCAGGAGGCTGGACTTAGGGGCCTTCTGCAGTACCTTCCATCCTGATTTGCCCCATGATCCTGTGAGAAGGCATTAAATGCAGCCCAGGCTGTTCCTTCAGAAGATATTAACATCTGAAATGCAGTATGCATCAGCATTCTTTGCACTTCAGCACAGTACCCACTGCAGGCAGTTTTTCTTTTCACATGCCATAGGTTTGTTAATCATGGAAGACCACAATGAGTAAAATTGATCTATCGCTTACAGGTCACATTCTGAAGCTGTGATTTAGTTTTCTCTCTGTTCTAATTCAGGCAATGGATTTCAGTGCTTAGCTCCCACTTTGTATATTCCAGCTGTCAATATGGTTTCAAATCAGTGCAAGGTCTTTCACTCAAAGAGTTAAAGAGAGGAGAAATATTCTAACACTAATGAGTCAAATACTATAGCTGAGAAAGGGCTGCGTGTCCTGAAATAGACTGGAGAGGATCAGTGCTGGAACTAAGTTTCCGTGTGAACCTCTGACTTTTATAAATACCAGAGACTCTTTCCTTTCAGATCCCAAGTTTACCTTCCTCATCTGGCTTGTTGCTTCCTTTAGCTGCACTGGGAGGGGACTGCTGTTTTGTAGGGAGAAGCCTGGGTTATTGTTGTCTAATTTGCCTTGGTTTTTTCCACAGATGCTGTCCCATGGGCTTCAGAAACTGTGAGACCAGTGAAGAGTGATTTTTCTATGCACAGGTCGTGAGATCTTGCAGAGACAGCAGCAAGTAAAATCTCTGCAGGATTAAAATCAAAGGTGAAATACTCATAGATTTCAATGACAACGGAGTTTCACTCAGCCCCTTTTGCAGGATGATATTCCTCACAGGGAGAAGGTTTGTATGAGGGCAAAAATCCAGTGAATTTCAGAGAAAACTGTATTCTCTAAACCCCAGTATTCAATGGTTGTGGCATGTTACATACAGCATTTAACTTTTTGCATGACATCGCCCTGATGGTTCTTGCAGACCCCAGGCAGGAAATCACTCTAATGTAATCACACTGTCCTCCTGTTCTCCCTTCCTGACCTCCACAGCAACTTTAATCCACTGACCATTTTAATCCATTAGTTTTTCATTTTATCATTTTATATATGTACTTCAGTGCTGAGGAAAGGCTTCAAACGGAGTTGGTAACCTATTAGGCACTAAGAAATCTGACCATGGAAGCAGGAGCCGCAGCTAGTCCAGTTTTGCTGGTTCCAGGCTCAAAGGGCAGACCTGTCTGCTTTTCCCTTTTATTCCAATCTCAAATGCTATTAACATATTCTTCTAATAAATTTTATTTTAAAACTGCCTGATCTGGGAGGGCTGAGTTTACAGAAATCAGGCTGCAACTTCAGTTTTCCCTGCTGCTTTCCCAGCAGAACAGTAAACACTTTTTCCCAGAGCCTGATTAGCTCCTGCTTTTGCAATGCCAATCAGTCTTACTTGCATCTCCATATATCCCCAGCAATAACTAAAGAAAGGTAGACCAAGTTTATACAGCCTTGATCTAAAGATAGTGCGGAGGATGACTGAAATGTTAAGGTGTTAGTGCATACGTGAAACAAGGGAATAAGCAAGGAAAAAAAACCTATTTGAATAGTTAACAACTAAGGTCTAACATTATATTTCTAAGGTAGAGTCTTTAAAGGGGGAACAAAGTGGGTTGTTTCTGAAATTTCCTGGGGCCCCACCCTAAACTTACAGCAATATTTGCAAGAAGAAGCTTGTT
Source organism: Coracopsis vasa (assembly GCA_026283785.1). NCBI lineage: Eukaryota > Metazoa > Chordata > Aves > Psittaciformes > Psittacidae > Coracopsis > Coracopsis vasa. Next base: position 38,315 of record JANHGB010002904.1, on the reverse strand, counting down.
TACAAGTTCGTATCATATCTCTCACATGGGAGAAGACTTCAAGTGAGACAGTGGCTTGCTGGAAAAGCACACAGATAGTGAGGCGTAAGCTGAAACAAGGAGCTGGATTTTGCAGAGTGCAGCTTCATCAGGCTGTCTACTTGGTTTCTCTTGGGAAAGGCTTGGAAGAATCAGACGGGTTAACTGCTGCGTTACACTGCCGTGAAGGTATCTTACCCTTATGCATTACACATAGCTTCAGAACCACGTGTGATCCATGTGAATCCAGAGCTCTCAGTACCTGCTGTGAGCGGGCTGACAGACCTGTAGCAATACTGACAGTTATTGGGTGCTCAACTGCACCAGATGCCAAGCTTCAAATCTGATGGGGCTTTTCTGCTCATGCTCATGTTCAGAACAGTTATTTGTCTGCAGACAAGCTGTGGATGTGCGAGTCCCAGCAGCTTCAGGACTGAGCTCATTATGTCTAGCTACATTTTGTTACTGGAGATTTTCCCAAAGCTGTTATATCTGAGTATCTTCTAAAGGTTAATATGGCAAGGCAACATCCAAAGACACCAAAGTAAATAGTGTTTACATCTCATGGACTTTCAGCAATTGTTTAGCACTTCCATGCTTTAATCTCCAGGAATTTTTTCCTTGTAAAATTACTAACTACACATACTTCCTAACGATGTCAATGAGTTTTCCCTCTCTGTGCATTGCTGAGCATGGTTTGATGTGGTGTTTAGCAAACTTTGAGCTAGAAGCATCAAGTATTAAGAAAAATGTGATTTAGATTTTGCTTTATTAATTACCACTTTACATTCACCTTATGTTTTTCCCTGTCTTAAAAAAAGAGTAAACAGGTTGACTTCTTTATCAAGATTGTGTGGAAATACAGGATATATATATTTAGCACTAGTCAATCTGTTGAGAATGAGTAGGAAACCCATCAGTTCCTGACGCTGTAGTAGATTTCCTGTGCACAGCTTGTCAGCAGCTTGCTGGAGCTGAGGATATTCTGACTGTGTACTTGAAATGTCAGGAATGCATTGTTTATTTGCAGTGAAAAGGCTGAAAATCAGGGTCTAAAGTCTCTCACCCAGAGGTTGCACAACTCTTCAACAATCCACTGACATGAGCTCTGCAGCTGGTACATGATGGTGCTGAAGCATCACTGAAATCAGACCTCAGGCCGCAGTCACGCACGCATCCTCTCTTTGGAGACATGCTCTATTTCCAAGTGCTCAGGACACCCTGGAGCAATTTTAGCAGAATTCACTTTATTAACCTACACAGTGCTCAGTGCAGAGCAATTTAAGTGTGTGTTGAAAAGTACATACTTATGATCATTTATGTGCAGGCTGAACTCTGTAACTCTTGCAGAGAATTAATGTGTTGAGCCAGTGTTTTAGTCAATTGTAACAGCTTACAAATCAACTTATAAAGACTTCAGGGGGATCATACCACAGTATATCAAAGCACCCCTACAGAAACCTTAGTATTCAATAGTGGAAGCCTAAGGAAGAGTAAAAGAGCAGGATAAGTGCACAGAAAACTTTTCCCAAATACTCTATCTCAGTTTCCCATGATTTGCAGCTCAGACATTTCTCGAACTTGTGATGGAATCTTTATATTTAGTACATCTGAATGCCTTCTTCTTCCACTGATTTGCTTCACATTTTTCTGAACTGATATAAATACTAGCAACCTGTGGAAAAGAATTTCACTTCATTAATTCAGATAAGAAATCTGTCACAGACACTTCTGTGACAGACAGTTCTCCTACCTTATATCACCTCAGGTAAGTGAATTTTTGAATGGGTGACAAGCATGTTTATGGCATGGTGATTTGAACATACATATATTTATATGAATATATTAATTTGCTTAAAAGCCATGTAGTGGTCGGGAATTTTAATGAAGATTAGAAGTTGGAATAGGGGGAAGATGTTTAAATGTACAGCAATGATCTTTCTTTAGTCTACCTCTAAAAGTGTCACTTGAATGCAAAGACTCAATACTAAGGACAGATTTTGCAATCCTCTCTTCAGTATCTAAAACATCTATCTCACCATGCAAAGTCTAATTCCAGCAGAATTATAAAGATTCCTCCTTAAATTGACTACAAAGCTGTTCCCATAACAGACTCAACAAACTGTATAGCCATTAAGGGATTCTACATTATACAATATTGATTTCTCTAATATCTATATAATTACACTGAGATGCAAATTGCTAATTAAACTTAATAATCCTTCTGAAAAATTAGTGACATTAGCCTGAGAGCAGGCTTAAAATGCCCAAAGCCATTGTTTTGATAGCGTTACTGAACCATACATTAATAATTGCATCGCTTTAGCTGCACACTCCCTGCTGTTTTAGTACTTAACTAAACTGTAATGTTAAATAGTTGTTGCCAGTTTAAGAAGTTTATCAGACAATATAAAGATGTCTTTGTGATTGCAATATAAAACTACACATAAGTGCACCCAAAAAGTTCCACTTGCAAAGTTATCTCTTAAGGGCTCCGTTTATGGGTATTATCCAGAGTTTAAAGAGAGTTTTTATACCCCTGAGTCTTAACTCAGTAAGTAACTGATAAGATAGGCACTGCTTTCACTCTGTTCTGCTGGTCTGTAGTGGTAAACGGTGCCTCTGTTTGCACCACATTTGAGCCATACAGCCTCTGCTTTCTGCATCTTATCCCTCCCCGCAGCCAGCCAGGAGCCAGCGCAAACAGCCTGGGAACGGGGCGACACTGCACACACGGGAGACGAGTCCAGCCCAACCCTTGGAAACATTTCACAGGCCAAAAATAGCAATGCTGAGAAGATGCCAGCAAAGTGGGATCTTGACATTGATGTTTGCCGATGTTGCGGTACATCCGTCACGAGAATCGTTTGACATAGTGCTGTCATAGAATCAATCATAGAATAGTTAGGGTTGGAAAGGACCTTAAGATCATCTAGTTCCAACCCCCGTGCCATGGGCAGGGACACCT
>JANHGB010002904.1:0-35229 GCA_026283785.1 Coracopsis vasa | reverse complement strand
CTTCAGATACTGGAAGGCTGCTATGAGGTCTCCATGCAGCCTTCTCTTCTCCAGGCTGAACAGCCCCAACTTTCTCCTCTGCTGACTGCCCCACACCCTCCTTTCTCCCACCGGAAGCCTGGTATCTTGTGGAGACCTGCTTGGAAATCGTGCCGAGCAAATGTCACCTTCTCACCAACGGGCCCTATGTACAAGTTTGTGGAGATACAAACAGATTTTACTGTGGGCTAGGAATATTCTGTCTTGAAAGGGAAGGACTGAGGGGACAGCTGTCCACAAAATCCTAAATAACGTGGAGAAAATTAGTAGGGAAACTTGGTAGTAGAAGGGAAAATAGCTTGGGCCATCAAGTGAAAATCTGCATGCAAGAAGTCCTTGCTGCTGGATGTTGCAGGTGCTAAGGGTTTTACATGGGTTCAAAAAGAAAGTGGAAATTCTGTCAAAGGATATTAAACGTGAGGGTCCATTTATGCTTCAAATGCCTTGGCCAGCTGATGAGCTCCTAAACCATAGCCTGAACATTAAGAACAGAGTAATAAACAATGTGCTCTGCAAAGTCTTCAAGTGAAACTGTAGTAACCCTTAGGAACCCTACTTTTGTGTGAAATATGGACTGCAAAGCAGCCTCCAGATGACTAGTAATAAGCAATGCTGGTTTTCCAGTCCTATGGTGTCTCAACCTGATGCTCTCTCAACAAGCAAATCCCCTTTGCTCTTCCTCAGTTCCTGGTGCTGAAGTACAACTCTCCAGTATAAGGATCTATGCATATTTGTAAAGGACATATACAATTATTAAAACTTCCTTTCAGCCTTTTGCTTCTCTCTCCTGCTGCATGCCAGTGCAGCACTACCAAGCCCAGGCAGAGTGTCGCTCCAAAGGCCACTGCTGCCCACTGGTCCCCATCAGCTGTGGGGCTGAGTAGGGTCCACAGAGCCAGGGTCTACTATACTGGGAACAAGTGGTGGAAAACAAACTGCAACCTCCAACCCCAACTGAGTCTGGGAAGACACTGTAATAATGACATTCTGATACCAAAGAAATGAAACATGGCATATTCTTTGCCATCGCGGTGCAGGACGCAGGTATAGTCATGCACCCAGAATACGAGAAACTCCAGTAACCAAACATGGCTTGAAGCTTTCTACTAGTGAGCTTGGTGCCAGCAGCACGGGGTTTGCTGTGCACCACACTATCAATGTGCAACACTGCAACAAGTAGAAGTCCAGGCTGCTAAGCCCTCACTGCTTAGCCTGGCAAGATGAAAACTATCTTGCGTACAACATGTTGCAATCATGCTTCTGACTGTAGTAGGAAAACAGACCAAGAGAAAAAAAACTGAAATGTAGCTACATTTCCACTCACTTACGTGAAACCGTTGCTAATCATGCCACTTAGCATGACTACTCCGAAAGAGAAAGCAGCACAGTGCCCAGGGAAACAGTTCTGTGTGATGCTGGACAGCTTCAGCTCCCCCTGGAAAGCAGAATTAAACCTCAGTTCATTTATTCCACCCTCATGAAAGTCTTTTTCTGACCAAGAGTTAGGAAACCACACAGCATTGCCATTTTTCCTGGCACCAGAGGCTGTGTCTGACACTACAGCTGAGGGTCTGGAAATTGAATTCATTTGTCCCTCCCAAAAAAAGCTTACAAAGCAGGCATCATTCACCATAACATGTCATCCTAACAAGCTGCAAGGCAGAGATACTTCACATCTGAACCAACTGGTGGCAGTCAGTGAATACCTAGGTTACCAGAACACCCCTCATCATGAACATGATACGTTTAACAGCTAATTAAATCTGTGTAGGGATTAGACTTTACATTGTACAGTTTTATGGCAGGCAAATCTGAGCTTCCTAAGATTACATTGACCAGCTCCTTATCTCTGATGCTGAGATGTTTATCAGCACCATATGTTACAAGCTTCTGCTATGTTTCCCAATGACCTTCTGGGACTTAATCAGCCTGAATGTCAGGGGTTGAGGAGCTGAGGACATATATTATGACACAGAATGCAACACTCAGCCAGGCAGAATGAAAATCCAGGGCTGAAGTCCAAAGAAAAATTCTTTGTTGGTTAATTTCTGTCCCTGATAAATTTGTCAATTAGGAAGAACAAACGTTAACTTTGTTTTCCTTGCCCTTGCTGTTGCTTTGTGAGGTCCCATACTGCGAGGTAACACAGGGTGTGTACTCAAGTATCAGTGATGAGGGGAAACCTCAGATGATTCATGGTTTGGGAATGTTTCATGTAAAAATAGCCAATTTCAGCTTTATATCTGGAGGCCATCCATGCTACCCAACTATGTTTTCCAGCCTTAGAACCATCGAGAACATATGCAATTATCAGGAAACTTTTGTTCCCAATTCAACAGCTCTGTGATTGTAGCCTTTTTTAGTCACACGCTGCTTTTAGAATTAACAAGCACTTCATCCAAGAAGTCCCCAGGTATGGTGCTTGGGGGCAATCACATTAGAAGAAGACATGGAGGATCACCATAACACATTTTATGCTTGTGTGAAATACACTTGCTTGTGATTGGAGATGTATTAATAAGAAAAGCTTAGGCAAGGACTGGATTTGCAGGACATTTCCAGACAAAGAATGAGATACATTTTACAGTATCTTTTGCAAGGAGAAGAATCTAGCTACCATGCTTGACTGCCCCTGCATTCTTCAGATGGGCTGTGTTTACATTGATAGCAGTTGACATGAGACATCTTCAAGCCCCAAAACTGCCTATTTCAGTCATGGGTCTGGTCGATTCCCCACGTCCAAACCCACCAGCAATTACAGTTCATTCTGGCAGTTCGTCTGAACAAAAGGAGTCAACCCCATCACTGCTTCTCTGTATTCATATCCAGCTGCTCAGGGTGGTATGTTTGGATTCCCAATCTCACGAGTGTCCCTTCTGTTTGCAGCTTATTGGGCTCAGAGTCAAGCTGGATTTCATGGATAAGAATGCTGATCCAAATGCTGCCACTTTGCTTCATGGCTGCAGAATGGAGATAAAGCTGGGAGTGGTTTGTGAAGCATTTGCAAATCTGTGCACTGTATCTCTGTCATTTCATTGAAAATATCCTTTTTGGAACTTCAAGTGTCTGTCAAGACAGATGTTGCCTGACTGGGGATTAGCTGAACAAGAGTTCCCCTTGTATTATTCAGAATACAGCAGAAAGTCCAGGTGTTTTAAAGGATGTAATGGCCATGGTCTAAGAAAAGAATTGTGTTACTGGATGCCAAATATATGAACACATTTATAGAAGCTTTGCTTTCTCCTGAATCTGAATATATGTGGTGGCTTTTTTGTGGTGGCTTTTTTTGCTGTTTTTTCTGGGTTTTGTTTTAAAGACACTAATTTCCTTTCCTAAAGCAGGTGTGTGCTAGTTCCCACATTTTCCAGGCATATGTAAAATTATTTGGACCCACAAGAGAGATTCATCGGCTGGCAAGAATTGTAAGTGAGAACTCATTAGCTGAAATGGTTATATTGCAACTTTATCAGTCTACATTATTGTAGACAACCATTTTAGAGGTTCTACAAACACAAAGGGAAGCATCTGACTACATGTATGTGGCACATATGGTGTGTCACACCAATCTGGAGAGGAAACAAAACTACAAAATGAGATATCTAAATTGAACATCCCAAACATTTGGGAGTTCCAGAACTAGGGCAGACGGACATCAAAGATAGATCTCCATCTCCACCTCTCTGTCAGGACTCTTCAACATGTGGCTCAGCCGGTTACCTACCAATATTCTGCCAGTGTCAGTATTTTATGTCCATCATACAGTAATACATATAAGAACATTTTCATTAAAGATATTGGAGAATATTGGAGCGGAGGGAAGGTAAAGTTTCTAGCATTGGCTATTGAGCATACTGTTATTGGCTAGACTCTTGCCCGGGGTGCAAGATAAATATCAAATATATACATGAAAATACAAATCCTTCCTAGATGCCCTTACAGTAGATTTACGAAGCCTCTCCCTTATTTTTTTACCTGACCTCCCAGTTCCTGCTTTCCTGGATGTAAAATGCTTCAGATTCAGGAGAGGAATGGAGAGATATTTGAAGCTTGACATTCCACAGCCTTGTAGCTGGAACATGCGCATAGTGTGTAGAAGGTGTTAGTCTCATATTCAGACTGAGAAGAATTTAGCAGTGAGATCTCCCACTTCCAAGAGAAATGGTCTGACTATGCAGTATCCTCCAAAGGTCTCATTTCAAACTATAATGAAGAGAAGTTGAATAAAGTCTGGGGTTTGTAGTTTAACTTCCCTTGCTCTTTTTTTTTAATCATAAGTTGTTACAATACTTGGAGTCCCAGTACCCTTCAGTGGCCAGTCTTCCACTGAGAATGAAGGCCTGCACAGTGCAGAAGAGAAGGCAAAAAATTGGGCAACAGAACAAAAAGGTGGGAGCTTTAAGTACAGATTTAAAATAAAGGTAGACATTGCTACACAAGAGCAGGGACAACATCTCAGTTATAAGAAGGGAGAGGGAGGAAATACAAGTGGGAAAAGATGAATAAGCCTTTAAGGGAAACTGCTACTCCCAAGGCAAAAGTCACAATACAATTAGATCAACCATTCCCAAACTGAACATAATAAACTCCTTCAGAGGAGATTCAGTCTGTACAAGCAGCCTGTTCCTGAGACTATTTCTCTGAAGGCACTTATTGCCAACTGCTAAAATCACTGAAGCTTCTTTACTACAGGTAGCCACAGAAAAGTTCATAGACCCACACAATGGTATAAATAACTGGATTCATTAAATGGCACTTGGACTAAGTAGCACTTGACAAACCTCACTGTCAACAGAAAGGATATAGGAAAATACATGTAAGAAAAGCAAACAGATCTACTCATAGCCCCCACCTCTAAATTTCCAGTCCCTTTTAATAAAGTGAAGTTTTAGCTATTAAAAGTTTTGTGACCCTTGTAATGCTACAGAACACTGACATAAAATGTGAATAGTACAATATACATTATATAATATATATTTATATTTTAATATATTACATTTATTTCTACATAAAGAGGCTATAAATACTGTATATGCCTTATATTCATGGTTCCCAGCATTTGACATTGTATTAAGTACAAACTGAAAAAAATAATTATAAAAATACAAAAAAGAACTCAGTAGAAATAGCTTTACATTTTAAGATCTTGTAGCCTGCATTGTGTCTATCAGCAGAGCTCTGGGACTACAAGAGCACGGGTAAGAAGTTGTCCAACAATTAGGCATAATCTCACCACTCAGGGAAGATTGGAGCTGCCATGAAACCAGTCACGGATACCCAAGACTACATAAACTGAGATCTCTGCTATTGCAAACAGACTTTGAGTTTGCAAAGTGGAAGAGTCAGGCCTATATCTGAGGGAGGGGGGATGAGATGAGAAGGTATGGTGCCTTTAGGATGCCCCGTGAGGACCCCAGGGCCCCCTGTGGTCCTAAGGCAGATTACATTAACTTTTCTACCTGTTGTAGAGGCTGCCCTGGTGGTGATTCAGAGAGCGGGTATTTTCTGCAGCCGTTTCAGGCTAGCTCAGAAGCAGGCAGGCATGTGGCATGGGTCAAGGGTGCTGGGGACAATGTGAGCCAGAGCCATCCTCAGACGTGAGGCATGGCCCCAGCACCCCTGTCCCATCACTTGGCTCGGTGCTCTGCCTTTTCCCTACTAATCAGCCTCACCACACAAGTCCTGCAAGCAAATACAGCTCATGCGGTCTGGTACAGCAACTCTTTTCCTCTGCCAAGGACAGAGACCATCACCCCCACCTATATTTAGCCCAGCCTATGTTTAGACTCAGGCCATCAGCGACTGCCAGAGCCTTGAGCTGAAGATTCCTTTTTTTGTTTGTGGAGGTACAAGCAAGGGATAACTCTGAGAAACAAGAAGCCAGTGCCGTGCTGTTTCCTTCCTGGAGCCCAGCCACGAGTGGAGAAACAACAACAACAAAAAAAGAGCAGGGCTGTGCCGTTATTTCGTACAACTAGAAACAGTTGAGTTGAACACCCTGTCACCAGAGTCCCTAAGGCCACCACACTGCCTCTGCCATTGGGTCAGCACAGCTCGCACACTGCAGACGGGGCTTTGCACCCTCAGCCACAAGCATCTCTTGAGGAAAGCGTCCCACAGCCCAGCATGGTGCAGTTTTGCTGCCAGATGCTTCTGCATCCTCTTCAGGAAAAATAAACGTCTTTTCTTAGTCTCATGGACACCGTCTTTCTGTACATCAAACCTGAATACCACCGAGCCCAGGCAAGGAAGGCACATTGTGGGGGGACCTGGAGCTTCACCCTAGAGCGGTGGGGAAGCGAGCGGCACGGTGCCATCATAGGCAAGCCCATGGGCACGGCAGAGCTGGGGAGAAGGCTCCCGGGCACACAAGAGTTCAGTCTCCTCGCTGGAGTACACGGTGGTGTCCATGTCGTCCGAGTGGTACCCTGACTGGTACCCACTTGTCTGGTTGGAGGCTTCGGACATGACGGACTCATTACTCTTGCTGGGCACCAGCGTGCTGTGAAAAACAAGTGGAAACATGACTGAGAGAGCTGTGGAGACTGTCTTCTGGAGGGCACTTAGCAAAGCTGGCTTCAAGACTTTTTAAACATGCATTTGATTATAAAAGGGACCTTTTTATATGCCCTAACTTCACTAACACATGAAAAAGATATTTAATTTTATGACGATATAAAGAATTAGATTCTGAACACAGATGAAATGGGCAGAAAACCTTGAGAAGCTTCAGACATTTCAGCTGTGGTGCAATTGCAACTGCAGTATACTTTTGTTTGCACTGAAGTTGTCCTGGCAAAAATAATTCCTGAGGAGCTCTCAGAGAGCATACGTGAGGTTTCAGCTCCATGAACGCTACTGTGCTTCCTGTGAACTGCACAATGAACCCCCTGAACAATGCTCTGAAAATACACCCAGGTACATCCTGAAAACTCAAGAGTCAGCTTTAGAAAAAAAGAAAGAAAAAGAAAAGAAAAGGAGCTCTTTGTCACTGCAGACAAGCCCTCACAAATATGCTCAATTGTGTGCAACAGCTCAGTTCCTTTGAATGGCGACTGATGCTTTTGTAGGTGATAAATACAAGTCCCTTCTGCGCTGCTAGCCGTTATTTCCAATGGCTGCATTACCTTTCCTCTCCTGGTACCAAACGCAGATGACCAGCGACACAGTGCACAATATTTCTTTGAGTTTTTAAAAATACAGTAAGACAATATTTTGTCTTCTAAAAAATTTAGAAACCAATCAGTTTTCTGACATACTGCAAGCAAAGAGTCATGTTCAAATCCACATGCAGCCTAAGCCTTACCTAAAGGGTATTTTCACTTGCTTATCACTCTCTTCCAAAGTCTTCAGCTCTTCAGATGCGAGAACCATCCCACTATCTGTCTGGTTTTCCTGCAAAGGTGTTAGGAATGCATTAAATGCAAAGGGATAAATAACATAATATAACATAAAATAAAATAAAATAAAATAAAATAAAATAAAATAAAACAAGCAGACGGAGAGAAGACATACAAATATCAGACAAACTCACCTCCTGAACAACTTTTACAGTGGTTACCAAAGGGACATCTTCAAACGTTTTCACACTCACAGGGCGGCTTTTTCTTTTGCTACCTTGTCGGTACTGACTGAAAAGAAAACAAAACAAAAAATATTTTGTGTCCACTTTCCACAGCTTGGCTGCAAACAGCACAATGATATCAGAATCCTTTTATCTCTCTACAGAGAAGTTAATCCTTTTGTCAAAACATATTATGCAAACCTCAAACTATCCATTTATTGAGAAGGACGAACAGGCTAGAAAGTGGCATGTTTCTGACCTTCTGCTCCTGACAATCTTGATCTCTGAGCAAATTCTAAGAAACGGCTTAGAGAAAACAGCCTCTTTTCCCAGTTACACTGGAGGGCTTCACTTCCTGCAAGCTTCACTTAGAAGGATAATAAACAGAGGAGCCTGGAGCTCAGACATGTGTCTCTTCCTTTGGACTGCACTTCTGAGACCCCTGGCTGGACCTAGGACAACAACAGCAGACTCAGCAGACTGCCGCCCTTAAACCGTGGGGATCAGGACAGGGAGTGCTACGTGTCTCTTGAAGGCTCTTCTCCAAAAGAAGCCCTCTGGTCAGGATGACATCCATAAAAAATATTGGACAAAAAACCCTCATTACTTTCATGGAGGTACTAATACAGCAAACAAAACAGCTACCCTCAGCTTTCAGTCTAAACGGATATGGAGTAAAATGGATACTATCCCACTTAAACAGGACGCATTTATGCTCCTAACAGCTAATGAAGAAAAAGCCACGGATTTAGAAAAGAAACCTGCATTCACCTGAAGCACAAAGCTGAAGGCAATTAAGAGCATCATTCATCCCATTTCCCAGCTTTGAGACTAGCTATGCTGAGTCCTGCCTATCTCCAACAAACACATATTTAAGCTGGTGGGGATTTTACAAGTTCCCTTTGTAGCCTGCCCAGGTGCTCAATCACACTTTAGACTGGTTTTCAAATATTAAACCCAAGTATTTGCTGCACATTGAATTTGTCCTATTGCTAGGGACACAGAATAAACAATTAGCATCCTCTTTCAAGCAACTTCTCATTTACTGGAAACTGTTAATATGTTCCCTCTCCATTTTCTCTTCCTAGACTTAACAAAACCAGTTCTTTCAAGATCTCTATACTGACCATGTCTTCTGCTCCTGTTACTCTGCAATGTTACCTAATCCACTCCCAACCCAAACCTGACAGGACCAAAAACATCTAATGGAGAATCTAGTCCACTTATCCTCCTGTACAACATCACCTTGAATGATGATAAGTTCATTCACAACTTGCCTTCTTAGTCTGAAAGCTCCATGTATGCTTGCATTTAACTGTCCACACAGGCACAGAACTGCATGGCCAGGACTACAGTTATCAGGGTGAGGACTGGAAACCCCAGCCTCTTGATCTGAACAACCTCCCAGTTACAGAAGTCCTACATCTTTCTGCTCAAACCAGACAAGAATCAGCCTTCATGGACTACAATGAGCAAGATCCTCCTGGTTAAGCCAAGCTACTCTGAAAACAGGACCAGAAATAGCATGCAGGCAGAGAGAGGCCACACGTGGAGTCTGACTCCTGCCCAGTGGCAGTGAGGGCTCAGATGACATACTGACAGTATTTCCTGACACATGTTTGCATTTTATAATAGACTGCCCCATTAAAAAAGGGCCAAAAATCCCCCAGAGAAAATAAACCTCTATCTTTCCTGCTATCCACCAAGCCAATTAATCTCCCTAAAAATGAATTGTAGATTGGTTTGGCTTGATTTGTTCTTGACAAATCCATGCTGGCTATTTTTAGTTACTTAATTTTCTTGTAGGCATTTACCATTATTTATCTGATTGTTTAGTCTGGCATCATTCCTAGGATTCAGGTTAACCTGATTTAAGGTTACGCCTTTTCTGTTCTTTCTAAAATCAAGTATTTACACACATGCCTTTACACTTCCTTAAATCTTCTTTACTGCACCTGACTGTTCTTAATGACAATCTTGCAAGGTTCAGAAATTACAGATCTATTTCCTAAGCCAAATACAGAAGCTATTAGGACATCCTGCTGATTTTTATTTACCTCAGCAACATAAATATTCTTTAATATTCTCTGTTTTCTCTGTGCTTGCTTTTCTTCTTCCTGCTTTGACTTAGAGATTGTATTTTTCAGCCTTTCCTCATAGTTAGTACTTTTGTGATGATTGAAAAAGACTTTACTGAACAGATCAATCTTTTCCACTAAATGTATAGCAAGATCCATGCCAACAAAACTGTTTTCAGCTACCAGAAGAATAAAGCTCCTAAGCATGTCTTAAGCTACCCACTTTGCCTCTCCCAGAATGATTTCCACAAGTGCTTTCACGCCACTGTCACACTATAAGACAAGAGAAAGAGTTTCAAAGTCTCTTTAAAAGTTGACAGAGAGATTTTACTTCTGTTCATAACAGAAAATGGGGACCAGGAAAAATCATAAAGGAAGTATTAGAAGTGGAAAAATATGTGTGACTTTTCAGTGTTAAATCATGCTTTTTTGCCTTTTAAATATTTATATTTTGGACTGCCCCACTACTGAAAAATGGAGTTGAGAGCTCAACTCTAGGACTGCAAGTTCAACTGAAGTGTGAAATGCACTGTGCCTACCTGGTCTTTCCCAGGACAAAATAAAAAAGACATCCTGTGGTACACAAAATCATTGGAAACTTTGTTTGTCTTTGGTAGATATAAGACAAACAGTGAGGGAGAGGGTTCCACTTTGTGGAAACCACGTGAACCCTGCCAGCAGAGTCTTCTCTGCCCTTATAGTTTGATCCATCTCCTTCTATCCTCCTCCTGCTCCTGAGATTGCAGCAAGCAACCCAGAGCTTCCAGCATCCAAGTGGCTGAATTTGATCTTAGGCAGCACTGGATGAGAAAATACCTTTCTCCCTTACATCCCATGCCTGAGGTCCTCACAAGGTCCAACATGAGCCCTTCTTAAGTACATTAGTACAAACTCCTTACTGGAGAAGCCACCTCTGCCACAACACCAAACAGCATCTACCACTGTTGCTCCATCATGGATGCCCCAACAGCCCACCAGAAGTAAGCAGTGGACAAAAAGCAGCAACAACATTTAGGTTGCATTCCCCTTGGCCATCAATTCATGACCTATTTACCAGCATTTCACTCTAGGAGGGGAAATGCCAGAGAGGTCATTAATGATAAATCTATTACCATTAATATTTTAGGCAGCTGCAATACAAGAGTGTATTGGATCAGTAAGACTTTTTATTCATTCTGATTCTTAAAAACTAAGTTAAGCAGACTTATGATTTATTTTTCTTTTTCTAAATGATAATACCAAATCCTGAAAGGGTAGTAAAAAAAAAAAAAAAATCATTGGCATCTGGGGAGATAAGAAACTAGTTTTTGCCTAAAAAACCTCTACAGATTCCTTCTTATCCCTGTGGAGGAGGTTAAATATGGACCAAGCAGCTGAAGTCTCTTCCTTTCATTTTCCCTGCCCCCAGCATGCACAAAACCTGCCCAGAGGCCCCAGTAGGATGTCCACCATATAAAATACCTAATTCCTGCTGTGTTGTCATAATGGAATTTAGGATCACAGACTTCCTCTTCCTCTCTACAGGAAGCAGGTGAAGTGGGGAGAGAGAGACCCGAATCCTCTTCCATATTCAGCGATACTGACAAAGGAAGGACAACGTAGTCTTTACCATCCTGTAGAATGAAGTGAAAAAATACAAAAATTAAATTGGCTACAGAGATACAAGGACATAAACAGTTACACACACATGTACATGGGGAATGCATCAGTCCAACAGTACTACCCTGGTTGCTTTATTAAACTATGAACATTTTATCACCTTTGCAGAGCAGCTACATTAAAAGAAGGAAACTTAATAAGAATCACTGCCAAGTAATTTTAGATTCAAAAATGATGGGTTTATATGACATACTGTAACAGTACACCTTACATACTGTAACAGATTACCTTAAAATTAATTAGGCTACAGAAATTTCTGGTATTAACCAGAAAGACTAAATTAAGTATAAGAAGTAAATTAAAAAAAAAAAAAAATACAAGCAAAAAAGGAACTTTTCTATGAACACTTTGACATCAAACTTGATGTGAATAACAAGGATGACTACTTTTTAAATTTCTTCCACTTGTTTACATTTTTCTCTAAAATAATAGAAAAAATGGATTATGCATCCTTCAGTACTGCATACCTATTCATAGTCCCATAAGAAATCCTTTAGTAGATTTTCTAATCTAATTTTCTCTAAATTTTTTTGCATCTATCCCTTTTGGATTACAATATGACACATACATATTTACCTATTAGTTATCAGACAGTAAATCAGGTTTGTCTTTTATAGTCACAGCACACAACAGTTTACGACAAAAGGGTTTAAATCCTTAGCAATCCAACCATATTAGGTTATAGGTAAATAACACAAAATATGTTTTGAACATACAAGGAAACACTTTTTTCCTGTGAGGGTGACTGGGCAGTGGCAGAGGTTGCCCAGAGAGGTTGTGAAGTTTCCATACTTGGAGATATTCAAAAGCCAATCTGGGCATGGTCCTGGACAAACAGGTATCAGTGGTCCTGCTTGAACAATGGGGTTGGACCAGATGACCTCCAGAGGCCCCTTCCAACCTCAGCCAGCCTGTGATGATGTGATACATGCGATACAAGCTGCTCTGCAGAAAAGTGAAGAAACGCTCCCCTTTCTGAGTTTTGGTATGCACAGACACAACAGTTTGGAAGGGTGGGTAATTCCTATTGTTACTAATAGGTCAGAAAGGGAGAACTTGTCTAAAAGGAGGGCATGTGGCCAAACTCAGCCTCCCTCACCCACTGTGCTTGCATCTGTTGCTCTGTCCTCGTCCACTTCCATAGTACATTAAGAGGGAGCCACAGGATGGAGAACCTGGGAAGGAGGTCCATATAGCTCACCTGGACACAGTGGGCTTCCTTGCCACAATGCCTGCCCACAGGACAAGTCTTACTACACTTACCTGCACGGAGCTGCTGACAGACAGCAAAACACCTGCATACCCATTTTCCATAAGAGCCATTAAAAGCATTGCAGCCCACATGCTCACATATGCCAAGATACCCATCTTTGGCACAGTAAGATCAACAGGAGCCACCTGCCGAAACGCCTCTGTAGTATGCAGAGAAATCAGCAGCAGAGCAGGGAATTGAGCCTATGATGCCATTGCTGTCTGGCTGGGGAACAACTCCCCAGCATACCTACAACTCTCAGCCAGACAGCTCAGTAACAGCAGTGGAGGTGTCATGGGAAGCCCTTGCTGGCAGAGCAACATGGCTTTTGGTTACCACAACAGACCCCTGCAACCTTTCCCCACCTATGCCAGTCAGTAACTGGAGGGGTGGAAGAAGCCCAGGCTCCCCCACATCCCCAGTGGACAGTACCCAACTAGGGGATTTCATAGTGGCTGTCAGGATAGGAGGGGTTCACCTGGTGGGTTTAGCAACCAGAGAATACATTCCATGTACCTGACGGACGTTGGCTTGCAGCAAATTCCCCAGGTGCTCCACCAGCTCTGAAAAAGTTGGCCTCTGCTTAGGATCCCCATGCCAGCAATCCAGCATTGTTTGGTACCTAGAAGAACAAAGCCCATTAAAATATCAGCATGAAGAAAACAGCACCTACTGCTTGCTCCAGCATCTGCTATCATTGTAGGGTAAATGCAGGCAGCTGGAAGAACAGTTTCTCACATTTCGGGTGTTGTATAGTCTGGTGCTCTCATTCTTGTTCCTTCTTTCAGTCTTCTGCAAAATTCCTCATCAATTTTCACTCCTGGATATGGCGACGCACCTAAAACAAGAGCAAGGGTAATTTTTAATGCATTAGACTCATAAATTCTGGGATTGATTTTCAAACAGATAATTCGCTATGGCCTGAGTTAATAAGGTAATCCAGTATATTTGGATGTGCAAACAATTTAGATATATGATTGAGTAGATGAAGCACAACATCACCTACGGAAATTGTATGAAGAAGCATTTCAAGTCCAAGTTCCTACATTTGCATTTTGAAGGAAATCTGAGTATTTTATTTTGATGGAGAAAATAAACAGGAAATTTTCAAGAAGTAAAAAAACCAAAATGCTAAAGAGGATCCAAGAACACTTTGACTGTTTTCTGGTTTGACTGCTTGACTCTGTTTAGAATTTAAGATGGTTCAGTAAAATTAAGGTGACTTACCCAATGAAAATATTTCCCATAGCAGAACTCCAAAGGACCATACATCACTCTGAATGGTATATACTCTATCAAAAATTGTTTCTGGTGCCATCCATTTTAGGGGTAGTCTGGCCTGAAAGCATTTCCGTAAACAAAAAGGTATCACAGTTTAGCAAAACAGGTTCCACAAACCCATTTAAGGTGGGTGGGGGAAGGAGTCCGGACTTGATATTAATTCTCTCTGAAACAGAGAATCTGAAACTTACATCTCCTTTCCTGACGTAATCTGGGTCTTTGTAGATGTCTCGAGCCAAGCCAAAATCACAGATTTTGACCACATTATTGTCTGACAAGAGGATATTACGAGCAGCCAGGTCCCTGTGGATGCACTACAAAGAGAAGTAAACAACTTCGTATGCTGCCTGTTGTCACAGCGCTGTCCACAGGGCTGATCACTTTCACATATGTGCTCCCCGACCCTCAAAGGCCAGATAATTCTTAAAACCTTTTAAGAAAAAGAAACCTCAGCATCAACAGTTACTGATTTTAAGTGTTTTTGTGATGGTCGCAACTGATTTGGCTCAGGGAGACTTGTATTCCCAAGTCCAAACATACATCTGTTTATCCACTATGCAGAGAGGGCCTTTGAAGTTACCTAATTAATTGTCCTAAGAAGCTGACACAAAACAGGTTCAGATCTGATTACCTTTAGATTTACTTAGGTTCACTCAAATCTGTGCACTCTATGCTCTCTCTCTGAAAAACATACCACACTAAAACATCTATTTGATTCCAACACAAACTAATCTTGACTACAGGGAGAAAAGTCCATGTCTTTACGTATGCAGAGCAACAGCTTAGCCAACAACCCAAAGACTTCAAACCTCAAGCCTCAGCAGCTTGAAGTAAAAAAGCCAAGCTCTGAAAGTGGCTGCAGATAAGCTTCTAGTATGGACTAGAACTGCAGATCATTTGAAGACATATTTTTACATATACACGCCAACCATGACGTATGAAATGCAGAGAAATGCATGCTTTTAGAAAGGACTCTCAAGTCGGGTTTTGAACTCCTAGCCTGCACTCTAGAGCAGTGCTGTATTCCCTGCTTTTATTCCCTTTTCCCGTTTCTAAGTACTTTTTGTGTCTATACAACTGCAGCAATTCTTTGCTCTTGCTGGAATTTACATCCTTTGAAACATGGGCTACACATAGTTAGGATCAAACCACAGAAAAGCACTTCTAGAAAGTGAAAATGCAGGTAAGGTGTTATCAACTGCCAGGGTGTCTTTGGCAAGAGACTCTCCAAGGAGTTATCCATGAAGTTTCATAGATGAGCATGATCTCTCCAAACACTGCCTTTCCAATCCTGCGGCACAAGTCACAGGCAACCTCCTCAGAGAAAACTCTTTTACTCCTGTTTAGCTATGGTTATCAGAGATTTGTCCCTAATTCCTTTAATCGCCCTCATAAGTCAGCTCCCCTCCTCCAACTACTTAATCATTCTTCTATGAATCAGTGACCCATAAGCCTTGTACAGATCACTAACATTTGTGTCAATAAATGCATGGGCTGTTTCACTCTGTAGTATTAATGATTTGGTTATGTCTTAAGGAAAAAAGAAAATGCTGCGGATGACTGCTAGTCCAAAGATGAACATGCTGTTTCCTTCTATAGACCTACGGCACTATTTCCTACAGTCAAATAAATAACATGCCACTCTTCCTGAGAAGTTCCTTACTTTGCGTGAAGCCAAGAACTCCATTCCTCTCGCCACCTGGAAGCTGTAACAGATGAGGTCCTCCATGGTCAAAGGGTTCTTGCAAAGGTCTTCAGGACCAGCTGCAAAGAATCAGACAACAGTCAAACATGCCCTTTGTCACTGATTTCACCCACAACTGCTTCTTAGGTAAAAGTCCATCTTAACCTTATGCCACATTGAAATGGAAGGGCAAACATAATCCTTTTTTGGCTGGATAGTTATCAGTAACAACCCTTTTTACACCAAACTAGTCATGTGTAAAATAAACTTTGAGATGATGGGTTATACCCCAGGCCTCCTTGCTTATTTCCACAGTTCCCACCAGTGGAAAGATTTGCATAACAATCCCAGAAGAAAAACAACCAAAAGTCAGCTCACAAGTTCCTAGGACAGGAAAGGCTTGCTGTGGTTTCAGCAGATGAATTTGGAAACCCATGAGAGGGAGGCCTCACCTAGTCCTTAGAGGGAAAGAATGTGCCATGGGGAGAAAGACTTGAATTTGGCAAAAAGCCCTGCTAATTTAAGGTAGAAGCCTAACCTCATCCTCTAGTGACTTGGAGGAATAATACACTCAAGTATCCAACAAAGATACCTAGACATTTAGTTCCTGCTGAAACAAACAACTCAATGACCTTACTCAGCTCTTGATTTTAAGAAGAAATCTTCCAAGAACTACAACACCGGTGGCTAAACCCCACATCTCAAGGCCTCTTTATGTCTACATACTTCTTACAACATTCCAGCTCAGAGGGTCAGTTTTCACACCAGAGATGTCTGAGGACCAAAACGGTGCACAAATGCATAAAGTGCATGCCTGCCATTACCCATTAGGATCAAACTGAAACCACAAGATCATCCTCCCTGTTAGCATACTGATGTTTTTCTTTGCATTAAATGATTTTTAGTAGAAGTTGAGGTATAGGCAGTTGAGCTATGGCTTCCCTCCTGACCAGTCAGATCCCACCACTTGCTGAATTTAGCGGTCTCTGAAATATATTGGCAGCACTGAGCACTTTGTGCTGTCCTTGCCAAAGCTGAACATGGCAAATGCATCAATGAAACTGCTGCAGATGGTATGTATATCCAGGGGAGGCTTTGAATGAGTGGTAATTCAGGTTTCCTGTTCCTGACAGACCACCTGCACAGCAGGAAGGCAAATCAGCCTCTGTGCTAATAAGCAGTGAAGCCGATGGTATTTCATGATATTTAACTTCTGGGTAAACACTGAGGAAATTTAGCTAGCATCCTCTAACTGCACCCCCTCTGCACAGCCTTCCGAGTCTGTGCTCTGAAATTCTCCCTGAAGACAATGAAGTGTAAAGTAGACAGAAGCAGTGCACTAAAAATGTACCCTTTTAAGACAGGATAGTACGTGGGATTATGCTGAGGGGGTTGGGATGCTGGGCTTGATAATCCATAACTCAGGAACTTTGATCACCCAGGAAATACTGTGCACACAGCTTCGAGGAAGCTTTGGAAATCACATGGTCCCCAACGTTCCTCATCAGCCCCCAGTAAAGACAGCTGTTTCAGCATGAGGAGAAGGCATATCCTACCATCCTCCTCTTCCACGTCACTCAGGGATCGCTCCTCCACAAAGCCAGAGCTTGCTGAGCTCTGGCTGCTCGTGATGCTGTCCAGCCGTCGCTTCAGGTCTGCAGAGAGGTCACCAACGTAGTTCTCCTTCCCCTGCCGGAACCTGGCACTTTTGTTCTAGAAGTGTGAGGGGAGGGTGGGAAAAATCAGAAGCAGAAAGCATGCCACAAGTTTTCCCAGGAGAGGCAGTGATGCTCCCTGCAATCTGTGCCACTGGCACCACTGAGGGCAGGGAGGGAAGCACAGCACTGGCATGATCAGCCACACTGCTCCAAGCCAGCTCTGGCTGTGGAACCCCAACTCATGGCCACATGGGCTCACCAGTTCAAGCGCCCTCTGCCACTCCACAGCAAGGCTTTAGCCTGATCCCACAGTCTTCCAGCTGCCCACCAGCAATATCTCCACATGTTTGGAGGGTCTCAGCCCCCTGGTGCCCACCACTTGTGAAGCACACATGGATGCTGCCAAACCTTCTCTCACATATTCGAGCCTCTCTGTACTGCTATGGCTTTACATCCTACCGTTGCAAAGGCCCCTCTGCTAAGCCTCTATGTTGGTCAAAGCCCTAGCAGCCCTAAAACTCTTATTTCCACCTTTCCATAAAACACTGAATGGCTCCAGGGAGGATGCCAGCTCCACAGGTTTCCTCAACCACATTTCCATTTTCTCCTGCTTCAGTTTGGTGACCTTTCTCCCCTGGCAAGGCTGGTTTTTTCCACTGCCAATTCCCATCTCCACCACTTGTGCAAGGGTCAGAACCCTCATGAAACCCTGACTCTTCCTTCAAGGCCTCTCAGATATTTGTTTATCCTTCATACCTCACAAGAAGATGCAGCAAGTTGCCTTTGCCAATATAAAATAGTAAACAATGACTCCAAAGATGAACAAAAACAACCCCCTGGAGAACCAACAAGCAGTTTGAAGAAGCTCTGATCTAGGTACAGCAGCTGCAAGAAGACTCAGGTCTACCAGAGTGGCAGAGCACAGCCCAGGGGCTTCCCTCTTGGCTGTGGGTGAAAAAGGGTATGGTCCCAAGCATGATGCTCAGTGCTGGGTACATGTAACTGTGCTCTTCATCCAGCAGTACAATCCTTGGAGGGGATGGATCCTCCCAGCCCCTCTCCAGAAACCAGACCCCCTTTCAGAAGCATCCAGAAATGAGCTTGAATATGCCAGCCTCCAACTTCCCACTCCTTTCAAATTGAGGTGGAAAGAGGGGGTGCTGTGATGGAGCTCCCCTTTCCTAAGGACTTCTGAGGTGCCTAGCTCAGCATAAACTCATGAGATACACCAATTATACAAATGATTAACAGCAAACTATATAGCCTGGTTTGTCAATGAGCCAAGGGCATAGTGGAAAGGATAATCATGTGATAGAAAATACCTATGGATATCTGATGGATATATGCACTAAGCAGGGTGTGCAGTTATTTAAGGTGGTCCAGAGCTTAACTAAGAAAGGAAAAATTCAGGCTGATAATCAGAAAAACTTCCTGACAGATATGGCCAAGTGTAGAACAATCTGCCAAGGGAAACAGTGGAAGCCCAGTTCCTTTGCATTTTAAGCTAACAATAACAAAATAGCTACATTGCAGGGGCCAGGGGAAAGACTAGATGACCTCTGATGTCTTTGCCATCTCTCATTCCCATGGGAAGTACTAGATATTCAGTGTCCCCAAGGATTGCCACTTCAGTCTGCACTAGAAACAGAAACGTTGCATGTGGAAAAAACCCACCAAAACAAACATTCCAATGTAATGTCAAGTAACCTTGACTCCTTACCTTGTACGGGACAAATTCGCTCCTCTTGCTCCGTAGGTAAGCTGACAGATTTCCGAACTTACAGTATTCCACAATGACCATGAGTGGGCCTGTACAACACAAATAAATTCCTTATTTAGACTATTTATATCCCACCTTATCTCAGAGCATAATCTGTGGCTAGAAATATATCCATTTCAAAAAGCATTCTCCTATCAAGAGGTTTTTAAAAATATTAGTAATAAAAAAAATCTAATCAAAGCAGGGAAATGATTCCTTTTCTGCTGTATTAGGAAGGAAGGAAGAACACATGCTTTTGAAAAATCACAGGCCTAATGTCACGTGTGAAAATGTATAGTGGCGTGCTTCTACTTAAAGTGCCAATATCTGCCTATGCTAATTGACATTGTAAGGATGCGACATAAATATCTGAATGAATTTCAGTGCTATTAACCACTCCTTTGCAATAAAGTTACACACATGATTATCCATGCATTTTTGCGCAGGCAGTTTAAGTCCTAAAAATTTAAAACAGAAATCTTGGTTTCAGACAATGCCTTAATATACAGTGCAAACGTGGTATTTCATGCTCAAATTGCTTCATATATATGCATATGTCAAAAGGATAGATTTCCATTCTAGGCTCCAGATACTGGCCATCTCTACTTCATTACGGAATAAACAAGGTAAGAAATATTTATGGATTATGTTTCCCTCAACTACTACTCTTCTGCCATGGAATTTACCAATTAAATTCTGACCCCACAGCAAGCCAACAAGCCAGCTTCCCTGAAAAATTATTACTGAGTTACTTTACACTGAATTTATTCCAAATTAGCGTGCAGTGCTGGACTTGTTAAACAAAACATCTGTCCCCCATTATAAAGTAGGTATAAAGGTTCATCCACCCAGAGCTGGACTCCAAATGGCAATCTCCCTTCCTGCACACGCACACAGGCACCCACATCCCATCCAAAGCCAGAGAGGAATGTCACAACTTGCAGTTGCACTGTACCCGGTGATAAGACCAACTTGTTAAATCTGGTACTGGATTCAGACCCAAAGTCTATCACACATGGGGTGTCAACTATAAAAATGGATCTAAGGTACAGAAAAGCAAAGTGATACAACAACTAATAGATGGAGCTGGATGGAGAACTCAGGGCTTTTGAGCCCTTATCCACCTCCAGAACTGCTCACTCTTACCAGAATATATTTCTTAAAAAAAGAAGACTATTTCTTCCAGCCTTTATTTTGAAACTCAATTTTCTATGCAGCAGAAACAGGGTTTTCACTAGTAGCTTCCACCCACTGGGAACTTACTCACCTCCTGGCTTTGTACAGGCTCCAAGTAAATTGACAACATTGAGATGATGGCCGATATGAATGAGGATCTTCAGCTCTGACATAAGTGCTCTGTGCTCACTATGGGTTGCACCCTCTGCAGAGGTAAAACAACAGAGATGAAGAGCATCAAAGGCAGAAAGGTTTTCCCCTCCTCTGCATTTTCTCCTGTTATTTTTCCAGCTCATCTAGTGGGAAGTCTTATTGGGTGGTAGCCTGGGTCAGCTATGCTGCAGGACACTGATTAAAGCTGGGCGATTGCATGACAGGGTTGGTTTTCCAGTACATCAGAATGGGGTGCAGACAATCCAGATTAGCAAACATCTTTTTTTCCTACAGACTATTTGAGCAGTTTGTACTCTGCCATTTGACCTTTCCAACCAGGAAGAGCTAGAAACATTGTCCCAGAGCCATTGCTGGGGTCCAATGGGCCTAGGGGATATATGGCCGGGGCCAAACATGCCTGACTCTGCAGCTTCACCAAAAGCCTGGAGATGTGGCTGGTGTCCTCATCTCACAAAGATAGAAGGGGAAGAGAAAAGAGCTGAAGCAGTGGGGAGGAAGGAGCAGAGGAGGCAGCTCTCTGCAAGCTGCCTGAGCACTGGGAAGCTGGAGGGACAGGGCTTCCGTGCACACCCATGCCATTGCAACCAATCTGCAACAGATATTGCCTGCACTCATGAATGTTCACACTGCACTGTCAGAAATCCCTGGCTTTCCCACTCTTCCTTCAGTACAGCACAGGGTGGGATACAGCTAGCAGCCCCATTTCGCTGCCCCAGCTACATTCTCTTCAAGAACAGTGTGCTTGGAACCCCAGCTTACAACTTTTTTGTGCTGAATGCAAAGCACTATAATATGATTTAAAGTGAGGACAAAGCTGTTCAAAATCACAACTCATTTTGGAGCATGCGTAAGCCATTGTCTGAGACTTGCAGAAAGCTCCCTACCATGAGGCAAAAATGGACATATGAAAATTGTCTGCAGGAGCAAGTTCATATACTGAACCTGAGTAGATATGTAAAGCAACAGCTAAGAAACCACAGTTGATCCAGTTATCAATGAGGGAAAGGCATGATTTTTCCCTAATCATTGCTTCATGACACCAACTGTTAAGCTAAACTTGTTAATTAAATTAACAATTACATTACATTAACATTAATTACATTAACTACACTTTTGGTACAAATATTTTGGGTTTTTTTTTCTCTTTCTACTGGTTATAGTATTATAGCTGTATTTATCCCTATATTCTGTATTCAAGGTGAAGCTTTAGTCATCATTTTTACCTTTATGCATTTTGACGGCCACTGTTCTGCAGGTAGCAGTTTTGTCGATCCCAAACGCGTCTGCTTCTATAACCTGGCCAAAAGCTCCACGCCCAAGAGGTTTACCTTGAAGTGAGAAGATGAACATACATCAGTTTATTTCCCTGGCACAGTGGGCAAAAGATGCAGAACAAAGAGCAACTCAAAACTGAGTTTGTGTATCAGCAATTAACAGAGTGTTGGTAATAAGGAGAGGATTTACTATATCCTACAGGGCGACAGAAACCATCCAGGGGTCCTGCATCAGGGCAGCCCCATGGCAAGCCAGGACCTGAAACACCCCCCAGCACAGGTATCACAAAATGCCTCATGCAATGAAGACACACCTAGCTTTAGCCGGTCTCTGGGAAACTCCCACTTGCTGGCATCATATGGCAGCCGTTCGCAGTGCTCATCTATTGGGACCTCATCAGGATCCATGACGATTGACAAGTAGCCAGTCTTCATGTCCCCTCCGTTGGCCTGGAAAATGGTATTAGTTGTAGTTGCACAGATTTTTTGCTGGTGATGTGCGGGCAAAGTGCCATTTTCTCACTTTGTAGTGTTTCATTAGTTCCCAGAAATGCCAGGCTACCATTTCACTCATTTCACCATGTCATCATGAGTGTGATCATCGTTAATTACTTGCACTTCTTTCTTTTTTTTTGTCTTTTTTTTAACAAACAAAACCAGCTGAAACATTTTTTCTCTTGTGAGAGCTTCTCAATTAAAAACAAGTTTCTGTGCCCCAGGTTCCAGGCAAGAATGTTACAGCATGGAGAGAAAAAATGTGTCTGTTGATTTAAGAACAATGGAAAGAAGCAACACAAAAGAACTCAAGTCAGCTCCCATTTGTCATGCAAGACCAGTGCTGATAGGACAGTACAAGAATTTTTTCATTACCCGCTTAACGGTTCGGAGGATGATTACAAGAAGCAACCAGAAGAACATGGCAATCACTGCAGTGCCAACGAGGATAATGAGCTCCAGATTTGTTTTCTCTTCAGCGCCTGGGAAGAAATAAGTGAATATCTGAGTGATAGTTGGAAGCGTATTTGTTTTGTTCATTCATTAAAGTAGAGAATGAAGGTCCTTGTTCTGAAGGTTTGTTTTAAAAGTGCAACATGGAGCAAGGAAACGAAAGCAAAACAAAACGAAAAGTTTGGGGTTTTATTTTGGGGTATTACACTTTGTTTCATGTTTTTTTTTATGCACCACCCAATTTTTTAGCATCAGCTTTGTTCCAACGACAATATATGGACCTTTGTAAAAATATAAAAAAGTGAGATCTCACATTTTACAAAGAAATCATTGTTTTGGAATACTCAAAATTCTTTCTCCAGAAACCAACAAACCCCATCATATAATAAATAAAGTACTGTGAGGATGACCCAAAGAACAATCTCTTTCTTGTCTCTTCATATGCTTCAACTTTGGCATGAAAAAAAACATAGTTCTACAAGAACCATGAAATATGGTCTTATTTCCAACAACATAAGGTCTTATTTACAAGATCCTTTTTCCAGTAAAATAGTCTCTAGCAGATACCACTCAAACATCTATTAATGTAGAAGCTTCAGCTCCTGTTCACCACATCATGCTCTTGTATTTCATCCTTTGCATTATGCAGATTTTCCTAGACAGTAGCACACTTCATTGCATGACCCAAATGAGCTGCACTATAAATTTCTTGGAGTGAATCAGTATGTCCTACACAGATTTCCAGCTTTTACAGACATGCCCCAGCCGTGTTTACCACGTCAGCTGAAATCTGCATTGATGTCAGCTGCAAATAATTTCCACCCCATGTAAACATATTGCCCAACATCTAAATATCCTAGTGGGATCTATGAGAATAACAGGATACTGCTTTAATTACCTTAACGGAACAGATAGGACAACCACCCTGACTTATAAGACAGACATTTGTGTAGCATTCAGTGACTAGATTTTGCTAATGTACTAACATCAAGGGCGAGGAGCTTTTAGCTCAAGGCTTCTCATTGCAGCTCTCGATGGAAAGTCCATCACGGCTTCGGCTACTCAGACTGCAGGCTAACCTCTTGTTAGCATTTATTGTTTAGCATTGGGAATTGCATTTCAGTGTGCCACAATAGGACTGGAACAAGTGAGAGGTAAGTCTCGCAAATGCTACTTTCAGAGCTTAGTGGACTAAGGCTGGAGTCCCCTAACCCAAAACCACTAACCGTTCCTATCACTGAATGGGACGGCAGTTGTAACAGACAGCACAAAGTCTTCACTCTGTTTTTCTTAGATGATGTGACAGCAATGACATAGTTTAAAAAGTTACAACTGTTAAAACACATACGATGACAATTACGTTACCAAGACAATAGAAATGCCCCAGGATATCTGCAGGTTTAGGTAGGCTGTATAGGTTTGCATGTAATATAGACTTGGCAGGGTTTTCTTTGCAACCACAGGTAAGATAGATTTAGTTTTTCTTGAAAAGCATTGAACAGCAATGTGGAGAAGAAAGTGCCAGTCTCAACAGCTGGGAATATGATGGCTATGAGGGCACTCAATTTGATCTTGATAGAAATGGTGAGGACTTTTCACAAATCTCATGGTATATTTTAAGATCTCCAATCAGGGTAGCCAGTAGATTTTCCTTTTAGTAACTATAAAGATTTCACACACAATCTGGAAAGAAGCTAACACTAACCTTCCACTGAAAAAAAAGCCACTGCTTTTCTGCATCCGAGGACATTGCAGGCAAGGCAGGTGTACAGCCCCCCATCTTCTTTCCTCACCCGACGTATGGTTAGTGTTTTGTTTCCATCTTTCAAAACAATACCTGGAAAAAACCATGATTCTCAGTTCTGCTACTTTTACGCCACTTTGTGTTAAAAATTAAACTCTTTATGGTGAAAATCAGCTCTGAGTCCCATGAAAGAAAGCCCTTCAGTGATTGATAGAAAACTCATAGGAAAGGAGCGACCCTCACCTGAATCTTCGACAAGGGTTTCATTATTTTTAAACCACATGATGTTTGGAGGAGGAATGCCATTTGCTGTGCATGACACTTCTATGGTTTCACCTATGTTTGTTGTTTGATTTTCCAGATTTCCTATGAGTGTGGGTGCCATGGGTTCTGTTGGTTAGAAAATACAGCAAAATTACTGACAAGAACATTGTCAAAGAGCAATTACATTACAGAAAACATCAATTTTTTTGTTGTAATAGCACTTGATGGCTCAATAACAAAGTCTCAAATCCTTTTATAACACCAACAGCCACAGTATCCATGTTAAAATCATAGTTAAACTTCTACATGACATGAAGAAATTATAATAGCCAAGAAAATTTTAACAGTATTGATGCAACCTGCTTTAGATGGTTTAATGTGTGACTGGCCAGACTGGTGAGGGAAGACAGAATAGGTGAGAAATTGCTTCCCTCACATTTCTCTTTTCAGAGTCATTATGAAAAGTCTGATACTGCAGGTCCATCAAACGGCCATTCAGAACAGCCCATGAACATGCACAGGTATTTTCCTGAATCTGCCTGATTGCCTAGACATCCAGGTACAAAACAAAGTCATCACTATTTGTGTGCAAAGCTGATTGATTACCAGCTTGCATTGCTTGCATCTGAACACCAGCATCACTTCATGACAGCTTAAATTACAGGCAACTTCAGACAATTACTTCAAACTCAAGTCAATGACACAAAACAGTAGCATCAGACACACAATGACACAAAACCTGCATATACAGCTAGAGGGAAAAATGTGCTTTGAAAAGTAAAACTGAGAAGTTATTGAGCTAATTATGTGCTATTACTTGTCCAAAAGCCAGGCTCATCCCTTTGCACAGCACAGTGGCCCTGTCAGTGTTTCCTCACTGGTACTAATGAAACAGTAAGATCCTGATGCTCAGACAGGCCCCAGACCTGTGTGTTAACAACAAATGGTCTGAATCTATTTCACAGAGTGCACCATTAACCCAACACATGCAAGGTCTGGAGGTACCAAAACCTGACACTGCTACAGTTATTTTTATGTACAACCACCCATTTTGGTCCACAGTAAGAGATCTGTACCTTGAATAGTGAGGTGCTTCACCAGGCAGTGCTGTGTTTTAGCCTTTTTGTCCTGAGCAATGCAAACATAGTCCCCTCCATCCTGCAGGGAGATGTTACGGAGGATGAGCTCTAGGGTGACATTTTCACCATTGGTGTTTGAAACTGTAGCATTCAGCCTCTGGAGAGCATTTAGGTTCTTGCAGACAGGCATAGGCAGCCCTCCAAAGGGAGTCTGCGAAGTGTGAGCACTGAGTTTGTACCATGATAGCTTCTCAAAGGTGAATTTGTCTGCTGTGCATTGCAAGGACATATTATCTTTCTCTGTGAGCTGATTCCGAGGCTGGAGATTAATTTCAAGACCCCCTGCAAGTTAAAAAAATAAAACAAATTCCTGTTAGGTTGCACATTTTGTAGCCTTATCCTCATCTTAT
Source organism: Coracopsis vasa (assembly GCA_026283785.1). Lineage (NCBI taxonomy): Eukaryota > Metazoa > Chordata > Aves > Psittaciformes > Psittacidae > Coracopsis > Coracopsis vasa. Next base: position 9,189 of record JANHGB010002904.1, on the reverse strand, counting down.
CCAATTGCAAATAAGGAAACAAAACACTGAAAATCAGTTGATCATCTAAACAGCACAATCCCATTAAAAGGAAAAGGAAGGCCTGTGTAATGAATACAGTTCCTCTCTGTGCAGAAATTTACAGCAACTTAAAATGATTCTTAGCATTACTTACACCTAATTTTTAGATCTGGATTAAAATAATATTTCATCATATGAATATGGAGACTGATTTTTAAGGAGACAGAAGCTCTTTGACACTGTTTTTCAAAATGTTATTCTTAGCTTTTACAGTACATCCTTGCTCTTTCTGTGACACACAATTTCTCTGTAGCTCTTTTAAGTGACTGCAAAAGTAGTCACTCTCAGGACAACAGCGCCCATTTTGCATTATTTTCGTGGGACCACCACTCCACAGATGCCAGCAAAACTAATTATTTGGCTGAAGTTAGGTGGTGAACATAAAGGCTGCCTTAGGAAACCTTAAGTGAACCTAAATCCTGAACTATTAAAGGATTTAATAAAGGATAGGGATCAAACAACAGCACTGAAGAGCCTGTCATTAGCAAAACAGACAAAATAACAATAATTTACCATGGCTGTCCTCAACAGCGTATACTTACTGGTCACATGAAAGGAGATAACTCTTTCACTTGACCCAGCTCTGTTTGTGGCCATACATCTATACAAAGCAGACACATTTGCTGCTTGTATCACAAGGGTGCTCACAGTCTGCAAAAGAACAATCAAGCAATTTCATATCATGTCAGTCCCAAAGTAAGTACTTGAGCCTGACCACCCCAACAGCCTAGCAAAGTGCTCTGCAAGTATTTGCACAAACAAAAATCCTTCCAAAGCACAAACCCACGGCACGGCAGGAGCACAATCCCCTCCTGATGTTTACATTTTGTCCTTAAGCGTGTAACAATCAGGCAAAAGAAAACCAAGAAAAAGAGCCGTCCAGAAGGCAGATTTTGCTTTATGTGTTAATAAATGCTGCTCCCACGTTTTTCTGCTCTTCAGCCTCTCCAGCTTCTCCTCATTACAGTCAAATGGGAAGTTTAACCCATGTAACTTCAGACTGCTAAAAGGTAAGCACTGAAATCTAAGTAGGTTATGTTCCTCAAAGGAGACTCACTTTGGGTCAGTGTCTAAAGGACTTGAAAGTGTGTATCTCTGTCCATTGAGTCTAGCAGGAGTTTGCACAATCAGCTAAGAGTAGACCCATAAGTTTAAAGATAGGTGAAGAGAGTCTCATCTCTAGTGATACCTCTCCAGATATCTGGACTGCTTAACAGGGCAAATCATCCCCAGCCAACAGAAAAGAAAATCTGCTCACCTTTGTTTTCCCAGCAATAGTAACAACTCGGTGCTTAATTTCAACCTGATTCCCACCCTTTCTCTCCGAGATCACTTTCCATTTCCTGCATGCATATGGATTGGATCCTGAGCGAACTTTCCTGAGGTAGTAAGTAGAGATATATGCATTAGATAAGATGAATATTCACCCTTCAAGAGAGTGGTTTTGTTTTTTCTTTTTAATATGCAAATATTTATCTATAAATCAGATGCATCACCAGCCACAGCCTGTATCTAGGAGGGAGTTCTGGAAACATTTCTATCAAATTGCACCCTATAACCTTCTGAGACCTTTGTGCTCTGTAAAATAAGGAGCCCCCAAGCCTAAAGGTGAATTTCCTAATTAATCTGCCTGTGTCAGCTCAATCAGGATGCTTGGAGGGAAGCAGCTATTCTGGGAACAAGCCTCCATTCATAAATGGATGATTCAAGTTAATTTAGTTCAAAGGAAGAGAGAGAGACATAGAAATCGCTGAGCTCCCTACAAGAATTTCTTGAGGACAGTAGCCATTGTGTAAGAAGCAACCAGGCACCAGAGGAAGAAACTAGTGGAAATCACTTTAAAAACAACAACAGGAAAGAAGAATGCTTTTTGTTGGTTGCCTTTTTTTTTTTTTTTTTTTTTAAAGGAAATCTGGGCTTATGGCAGGCCCAGATAAGGGAAGCTGCGTGAATCTCAGTCAGGCACTCTCTCTATCATTCCCAAACATCAATCAGTGCACTTCCTCTGAGATACACTTTCACACAGATAAAGAGCATGGTCACACTCAGCACTTGAGCACGAAAAAAGGCCACCACAAGGAACCGTAATTAACATAAACAGTAAATTTCCTCTGTTTGGATGGAGTTTTGGTCCTGCGGTCCGCAGGGAGATCTGAGGGGAAGGCATGCAGATAGCTGCAGTTGAAACCCCAGCAAGCCCTTCAAGAAGGCATGACAGCAGCATGCATGCACTGCCAGTTCCTTGCTGCAGGTGGCCCTTGCCTCTGCCAGCAACAATGGCTTTGGCAGAGCCTTCCTGCAATGATCAGCCTATTGACCACAACAATCTTTTCTTCATTAGCCATTGGGTCTGAATTTAATAATGAGCCTGGACAACGGATGCACCCAAACACCCCAACCCGAACATCCCACCCGAGCTATGTAAGCTGCAGAAGATGGCAAGGACTTGGCACTCACTGAGGGCTGAAAGTGCACTCCTCCTCCAGCTGCCAATGCCAGAGGATGGTGGCAGGCGGCGGGACGGCATAGACAGTGCAGGTGAGCGCCTGCGTCGAGCCATACTTGTAGGAGTCGACAGGGGCCAGTAACGCGTTCTCACCAATCTGGGGAGGGACTGGAGGAGAGAGCAGCAGGTTACACCTCCCCAGCTACGAACATGGGGAAGAGGTGAACCTGCCCGGCATCACGAGGATCAGGCCATCCAAGATGCAATGCTTAGGATCTTCCATAATATTTCCATTACCCACTGGTTTAAAATGCAGCTCTTAGACTCCCACCACCCCTTAAATGTCTACGATTCCCACTGCATGTAGCCTCACTGCCCTTCCCAAGATCTGCTGTCTTCAAAGCATAGGGGCTAGGTTTTTTCCTGGGGAGCAGAGAGAAGGAAGAAGAGGAGGAAGAGGAGAAAGAGGAGCATCAGTACTGCACAGGGCAGGACAGAAGAGAAGGGACAGCCTGTGTGAGACAGGAAGGATGGGTGAGGCGGGACAGAGCCAGGATGAGCGGGGTGGGGAGGACTCCGGCAGCATGGCCAGCAAGGAGGGCAGGAAAAGAGCAGGATGCAGAGGCAAAGAAATAATATACAGACCCCCCACCCCAAACACACACACACACACACACAAAGTATCATCACAACACCACCACCAGGAGCCTGCAGCCTCTCAACCAGGAGAGACAGCAGAGACGGGCCACCTCTGCCCTCCCAGGGCTGAGGTTCAAGTGCTCTTCTCCCAGCCAACCCCCCCACTTAAATCTTCATAGCAGTGGGATTAATTTAATGCTAAGAATGGTAACGCAGCACATCCACATGTGAAAGAAGGTACTCCTGTGGTACACTGCTTACCATTCACAAGCAGGGTAAACGTATGTCTCTTCTGCAACTTGTTAGTAGGGTTTGTAAGGACAACAGTGTAATTCCCAGAATCCTTCTCAGTTGCGTCGGTGATCACTAAAGTGTAGCCAAGTTTAACTGTATGATTTGCATTGATGGCTTTTCCATTTTTATACCTGAAGGAAAAATAGAGCACTTTGAATACTTCAGAGATTTACCTTGACTAAGAACAGCTCAGTTTTTCAAACATGTTGTGTTCCCACTCTTACCATTTTGCCTCTGGTGGAGGATATCCTTTAAACTTCACAGGAATTTTGACTGTATCACCTAGCCTTGTCTCGACCACGTTCTCCATTCTCTCCAGATGAATAAAAGGACTTTCTGCAAAAAAGAATGAACTAAATGGTCTTCCCATGTGGACAAAAGTGTAAGTAAGTGCCCTCCATTTGGGGTAGCACTTAACGACAGATGACAAATAGGGGCGGGTGACAGGATGCCACTGGTAAAGCACAACTGGCTCCAAACCGAGCTTTGGAGAGACGGACCTGCCATGAAAACTCAACCCTTTCCCTTGCAGAGAGGAACAGCCCAATTCCCACACTGAGGAGCTCTGGAAAGCAGAGAGAAGACTCAGCTTTTCGGACAGCGTGCCAGCTGTCAGACCTAGTGTCAGACCCACACATATATATATATATACGTATTATGAAGCCTTCTCAATCTACTCATTACAGGAAATAATAGTATTCAAAACCACAATGTGATACTTTCACAGTATTTCACTCAGTTAGATACGTTCAGCCTCTTCTCGAGTATGTATCTGAACCACTGCAGTCACAGAATACATTGAAACTATTTACATTACTTGTTAAAAATTATACACTTGCATTCAGACTAACAGAGTTATTAGGCTTCTGACTAATATTTAGAATAGTATGGACTTAATATCTGGTACACTTACTGCAGCACATGATCTTGTTTTAGCTCCTGAAGAGAAGTACAAAAAAACCAGGAGAAAATTGATACTATCTTCAATCACTGTGCCACATAATTAGTTTGAATGTTAAAAAAAACAGTCTCCTTCAAAATATAAACCCCTTTGTTTGACTCAGTGATTTAAAATGGGTCATTCTCATGCTGGCATTTTTTTCTAGAAGTAATCCAGTGGAGCCACTGGGGCTGTGGCCAAGAAGGGCTTGAGAAAAGGCTGTAGGATGTGGCCTCATACTTATCTATGCACTTAACCAAAGTTGTTTCCTTTTCATCACTTCCGTACAACCAAAACTTCACTTGGTTCATCTATTCATAGTGTAAAAGCTGAAAGTTTTATTTTCCTAGCTTCACTGATGCTGACCCAGGCTCCTGTCCTGCAGAGCCATCAGAATCTAGCCTAAGTTCACCTGAAGTGAGAAAAGCTACCTTATACAAAGCTATCTACACAAGTTCAGTTTTACAGGACCTCAAGGAGGTCAACACAGAAGAGGACTAAAGGCTTACCTCAGTTTATTTTACTGCCCATTTTCCTACGGGATTCTACAGCTTTCAGTAACATACAGAGTCCTTTAAAATCTTATCATTAGCTAAGCATGCGGTATATATTTATATATATGCAGTATATATATTTACATATATAGATGCGGTATATATATTTACATATATATAGGTATAATCCTATAGTGGGTGCAAGAGAAATACTGTAGATGCAGCTTGATTCATTTCTGTTACTTCATTCATCACCAAGGCACCTTCTGCATCCCAGTAATGAAATCCAAACTTGCAGCAGTCAACAAAACTGAAGCAGAAGATGCCATACCATGGATAATGAAGTAACTGCTGTTTTTCATGTTCATACGACCGCTGGATGCTGCACAAGTATATCGACCTTTGTCACTTAAGGACACACTGTCGATGGTAAGGGTGCTCACAAACTTCTTTACTTCTCCTGCAGTGGTTTTTAAATCCCTTATGGTGGCATGTTTTTCCTGTAAAAGAGAAAATACACAGGTGTTTGGGAGTTTTATCATTATTCCCCCGTCACCCTTTGCACACCTGTATAAACTGACCATTTCTTTGTGTATTATCACCTGCTTTGTCAATATTATAAAGGAGGGAGTGACATTATACGTAAATCATTTATTTCATTGTGATGTTGGCGCTTTTAATTTATTACAGATTTACCTTGATGGAAGGGTAGTCCCATTTAAAATCAATTCCTACATTCAGCTCCGTCCTTACAGTGCAATTGAGAACCAGTTTTTCCCCCACTGCCAGCTCTACTTGAGAGTGTGGGTTCATTGTCAGGTCGTAAATTCTGTATCCTAGGGGAAGAGAAAGGCACACAGAAACCCTGGGGTAAGAAGAGGTTTCTTTACAGCACTCAGCACCAAATTTCCCAGGAAAATTCACCAAAACTCCCACTGAAACTACAGCTACAAGGAATCCCCTTGGTGTCCCAGTGCAGCATGATGACGGGCGTACAAAGGAGCCTGGAGGGAAGGAATATGCCTGCCCAGAGCATTTCCCATCCAAGACCTGCATCAGACAGTGGCACAGCAGGATGTATGCACTTGATCAGAGTGCCCCCCAGAAGTACGAGCAGGCAGGATATGGTGACCCACACGGTTCCTCTGCCTTAGACACCTTCTTCTTACCCTTGTGAGACCTGAAACTGAAGGAGGTATATCCCCTTCCTCAGCAGTGAGAGGGAATTTATTAAGGATAACAGTCTGATATTAGCAAAATTATCCAAATTTTAACTTGTGCAATAAAATTTTAAATATTCCAATTCAGAATATTCTGAATGCAAAAATTCTGAATATGCTCCAAATCAGAGTCAGGACTGATGAATTTGGTGAAGAAGCAATTGCCTGCTGCACAAAGTGGAGAGCTGCTATGCCTTCCTACCGAGCAAGGCCAGGCTGCCTTGGTGCCATTTGGTCACTGTGTCCTCCGCCAAAAGGGAAATAGCTGCAGTTTCAGCTCAGGCTTAAGCCTCCACAGAGTCATCACATTGTTTCTCAGTTTTGATGAATAACTGACAAAACATACCAGGGAAAGCATAAATCCCCATGAGAGTCAGGACATAGATCTGAGGGAGAAGAGACAACCTAGCTCATAGTGCAACCCTCAGATGCTCCATTGCCTTGGTACCCCCTCAGAGCAATTCCTTTCCATCTGCTGCTGATGGATGCCTGCCCCCAGTTCCCTCCAACTACGACTTGCATCCTGGATAAGTGAATAAAGTACATAACTGATTTTAGGAAAAAGGCTTGCATTGTCAGGAAAAAAAAAAAATCCTTGGCATCTATGTAAAGCACTAAAATAGAACTACTTATCCCAGTGATCAACCAGAAAGAATACAATACATTGCATTTAAAAGAAAAGTAATATATCTCACAACATCCATTTTGCATTACCTGCATTGTCAGTATTGAATAACCTAGAGTCCAACCAAATGTAATTGGTTCAGTATGTTGTAGCGAGTAAAAGAACATTGCTTATAAAGGAAAAAAAACTTTGGCTTACCTACAACTGCCACTATGTATATCACAGACTGGTAGCTTTCATCATCTATTTTAGCTTCACAGAAGACCATGCCCGCATAGTTGATTAAATGGCTGGGTATAGTGAAGCCCTTTTTATTATTCCACGAAATTGATTTACCATCAGGAACAAATATCTTTTCTGGATATTTCTGTTTGAAACATTGATAAAATACAGTCAGATTTCAAGAAAATCAAACAACCCTAAATATTCAAGTTCAACATTTTCCATAACCGCAGGGTCTCAGTCTTAACATCCTAGCTCAGGCAATCTCCCTTTCATAGGCAATCACTCCGCACTTTGAGAGTGCAGGATCACGGACAAGTACAGTTACAGCACTCGCCTTGCAATCACAGACTCTAAAATTCCCAAGGATGGAAAGACGTTTTTAAGGAATGTAGTTATATTTCAAGCAAAGTATTTATGTCACAGTGATTTCAACTAACTCTTAAAATAATAGTGGTCTTTTTCCTTACCGCATGTAGAGATACATTGAGATTTGATACGGTTCCAAGGCACGGCACTACCACAGTTTTATTCTTAGTGATGTATACAATGCCAAGCTGATCGCTAACTGAAGTCACAAATGGAGACCTGTAATCTAGAAGAATATTCAGTTGGTAAATGGATATTGTCACACGGAGGAAACTGTTCTAATTTTGTTCTTTCCCTGTCTATTTCTTCTCAAAGCAGTTTTATTCTTTTCTATGTGGTAAAACATTTAAATGATGAGACTAAGTAGGAAGTACATATTTTGACAGACATCCCCCAGTTTTACAATATCATTACTCTGGAAACAGTTATCCACAGCAGTGTGCACCTTGGAGAATAGCTTCCTGCCATCGCAGTCTTTGTGTCGGTAAAAATCTGATTTACCCTTGTGTGACTTTCCTTGCATAAGTACTACAGGAAATATCAGTTAGAAGTAGTAGCATGCTACATTGGCTCCCCCAATGGCAGCATCCTCTTCAAAGTCAGACCAAAAAAATAGTAAGTTCATGATCTTACAAAACAAGCTAAGCCAAGTACATAATAACACCTCATTTTTCAAGATGGTAACTATAAGTTAACAATAAAAGGAAACAGGTTGTATAAGAAAATGAGTATGAAACCATCAGTGCAAAAAAGGCAGATGCCTCAATGTATGCACTCACTGAAGCTGAATGTATACCTGGAGGCTTTGCAGTATCTGTGGCGCTCAGCTGCATAGCTACCAGTCTGACTGTGAAAACTTAGCTCTTACAGCCTAAATAGGTTTTGCCATCACAGTCAGCAAATGTATGGAAGTTTGTGTTTTGGAGTTGAGTTTTTTTGAATGGTATCAGATAGTACAAAGTGTAAAAGTGATCAAAACCTGCAATTTTAATAAATATACAATCTCTGTAATCCTTCTCCTGAGGTCAGTAATAGCTCTGTATGCATGACGACAGGCTCACAGTGCAAAAGAGACATGTATGCTAAGTTCCAGGTAAAGGAGAATAGCAGACCAAGTACTGCATATGGCAGGTTGCTTCAAAATTATGGGCACAAGGGCTTTTCTACTGATGGCAACTAGCACATTGGCATGAAATCAATCAACATGAAAAGAAGAAAAGTAACAATTTCACAGAATAAAAATTCAAGGATTAATAGATTTTAAAGTCAAAACCGTTTTGAGATACATTTTCTCCTGAGGCTAAGAGAAGAACTACCTAAGAGTTGTGTAAGCACTTACCTTGAACGTAGACATAAATGGTTGTAGCTGCCTGGTTGTCCTTGTAAAGGCACCTGTAGTCACCTGTGTCATTGCCGATGACTTTGAGAAGAGTAAGTGTCTTGCAGTAGGGGCCATCACTGCAGTTTGTCACAGAGATACGCTTCTCAACACTGCTCTGGTTGCTTGGCCAGGACCACTCCAGTGGTCTCTGTCCACTGGGGAAGCAAAAACGTTGGAGAGGTGTGAGCATGTGATGAGCACCAGTACTGATGCCAGGGTGGCAAACCCCAGACCTGCTGGTCTCTATGGCCATGGAGAGGAACAGGGTTCATCCTATCATGCGGAGCATCAAGCCATGTAGGATAAATTCAAGTAAATCAACCTATTGTTAATACCTATACGGAAGCTATTTGAGATTTACATTCTGCTGAACCTGAGTGACACAGCACCCAAAAGGGAGCTTCAAGAGCATGATTTCAGGAGCATGGCTCACCAGCTGGCTCCATGAGGACCCAGCTGATGCTTCCTTCTCTGGGCCACCCTGTGCTTCCCAGCTCTC
>JANHGB010002903.1:0-13414 GCA_026283785.1 Coracopsis vasa | reverse complement strand
AGGGATGGGGCAGCCACAGCTTCTCTGGGCACCCTGTGCCAGCGCCTCAGCACCCTCACAGGGAAGAATTTCTTCTTTATGTCTCATCTCAATCTCCCCTCTGTCAGGTTAAAGCCATTCCCCCTTGTCCTGTCACTACAGGCCCTTGTCCAAAGCCCCTCTCCACGTTTCCTGTAGCCCCTTTAGGCACTGGAGCTGCTCTAAGGTCTCCCCTTCAGAAGCCTTCTCTTCTCCAGGCTGAACCAGCCCAGCTCTCTCAGCCTGGCTCCAGAGCAGAGCTGCTCCAGCCCTCGGAGCATCTCTATGGCCTCCTTTGGACTCCCTCCAACAGATCCACATCCTTCTTGTGCTGGGGGCCTCAACCTCCTAATTTATTTTTACCAACCTACTAATCTGACTTTGAGCACCAATTTCCTCACATACAGGTATTTCCTCAGAATCCAGACAGTTTGGTTTGACACTGGGGATATGATGGGGGACTTGTTAGTTATTTTATTTGTTTAAAAAATTCTTGGGTTTTCTCATTTATTTTACTTTTGGGAAGCTTGTTTCAGATCTTCCAAATGTATTCTCAGGCATACACCCTTCTGATGTCACATTACGGAGGTTCAATTTGGGGTTTTTCCCCCTCTCTTTCTTTAGCAGTGCCATTAAAATCTGTGATCCTCCAACACTATCTCAATCAATACGTACAAGATGTTTGTTGCTAAATACTTGTAATTTCCATGACCTAAAACGTCACATTTCTGTAATAAAGGTTTTTTCCACCTCCCCAATTTAAGTCCACCAACTCCTTCAGTTTTGCTTTCAATGCAATTCTCATTTTAGTATTACTCTTACAAGTTATCCATCTTGCCTTTGCAGTGTCAACACCTGTACTGAAAAATGAGGCAAAACATCTCAGTTTTCAGACAAAAGCTCCTACCTATAACTCAGTGCTCACCACAAGCAGCCCATCTGCATCTGACCTTTCCCATTCACATCCCTGAAGGCAAGCTGAAATACTTTGCTAACTCTAACCATAGAATAGGGTTGGAAAGGACCTGAAGATCATCCAGTTCCAATCCCCCTGCCATGGGTAGGCACACCTCACACCAGACCATGTCACCCAAGGCTCCATCCAACCCGGCCTTGAACACCGCCAGAGATGGAGCATTCACAACTTCCCTGGGCAACCCATTCCAGTGCCTCACCACCCTCACAGTAAAGAACTTCCTCCTTATATCCAATCTAAACTTCCCCTGTTTAAGTTTTAACCCATTACCCCTCGTCCTATCACTACAGTCCCTAAGGAAGAGTCTCTCCCCAGCATCCTTACAGGTCCCCTTCAGATACTGGAAGGCTGCTACCAATACTACCTTTGAACAGATTGAAGTGAATTTAGGGCAGGGTAAACTGTAATATACTGAATCTCTGGGGACCTATCTTGTATCTCTTCAAAACTGTTACAGCAGAAGTATTGTGAAGTCTACCTTGATCATGCTGCTCTGCCAGCAGGGTCCAGTCTTATTTTGGAGAAGCTGCTTTCAGGGATGACAAAATAAGCCTCCTCCCTCTAATTTGACTGCTTAGGGTGCCAATTAGCACAGGTTGATAGGAACTCCAGTACAAAGAGCAATCAATTGTATGCCCAGAGGTAGAGCTAAAAACTCATTTCCCATTAGAAAGAAAAAAGTCATGTTCTAGGTTATCGCAATCCAAGTGAAATTCACAAACTTGAACACAGCTAACTAGTTTTTAAAACCTGAAGCAGATTCACTTTCCAGCCACTATTAGATCAAACTTTATAAAGATCAAACTTTATTTTAAAGTTGCATGCTTCATTGGTAGGTCTCGTTGGTTATCTTTGTCAGATTTCAATCAATTCTCCTTGTCTAGTGGGTTTCAGCTCACAGCAGAAGTGAGAACTGAAAGCATATATACCATCCCTGGTGGTGTTCAAGGCCAGGTTGGACAGAGTCTTGGGTGACATGGTTTAGTGCGAGGTGTCCTTCCCCATGGCAGGGGGGTTGAACTAGGTAATCTAAAGGTCCTTTCCAACCTTAACTATTTTATGAGTCTATGATTCTATACCACTGGCATTGCAGTGTAGGGGAGTGTAGCATGTTACACTACAGCAATAGAAATTGGAGGCTTGCCCCCACACTCCAGACCACACATGGCTTCCTTTTGTATACCTTTTTCTGGTTTTCCTTATTAAAAATATCCCCTGCAGTTGATTCCTCCCCCCATAAGTTTGATAGGATCCATCTTGGCATCTGCTTTACAGGGTGGGGCTTAGCTGTCTTTTGACTTTCTTTTCAGAGGAAGAAATGCTTGAAATATAAAGTAGACCAGTATGCCTTCATGTATCCTACAGCTGTGGTCCATGGCACTCGAAGAAGAGCAGGCCCTTCACATCTATTGACTGCTTTGATCTGGGGTAGAGACCTCAATGGATGCAGATCAGAGATGCTGGTCATCTTTTTGATGGCTAAGGTATGCCTAATTAGAGCCTTAACTAACTAGAAGCTGTTGTTAGGCTCATCTAATTGTATTTTCCAATCATTAATTCCTTCCTACTGAGGGAGCTCAAGATAATGAAACCATCTTTGATCACTTCCTTTCACACACACAATCTTCAGGCACTAGTACTTTTGTTTTGCAGACACAGCCATATGTATTTACATACACATATATCAGAGCAACTAAATATAAGTAAAAAACATTCTGTAGATTCACTTAAGGGCTATATTGATTTGATCTTTCCTGGCATTCACAGAGTACTGGGTGGGTTGCACTGAATGGCCCAGATGTTTCTTTCCAACTACACATTCCTCTATTTTGTTGGGTGTGAGATACATTTAATTCCCATTAGTATGCATAGTGCTTGCATATGCTTTACTGTGAGTCAACAGGATTTCAGGATGAGACTCTTCAAAATTAGGAGCTGCAAAATCTTTCTTTAGCTCCTGTTTTAGCCATGATGCACCAGGAATAACAGTAGTCGCTCCACGCACTTAACTTGTTGCACACCATGTATCCAGTATACATATTTTTGCTTGGAGATATCAGAGTAGCTGACGGTCTAGATCATATCTAACCCAGGGAGGACCCATAAGATAACAATTCCTCTTTCAATATTACCAAAGAGATTTGCACGGAGAAAACATAAGGGAAAAGTAAGCACTTCATAAATGTACCTTCCCTACCCAGTTTCCTTAAAAAGCACAGATAGAGCAGCCACAGCTATGTCATTCATACAAAAACATTCAATGAATAAACTATCCACAATCATATGAGAGACTCTCAAGATAAGTTTTCTTGCCCTGTTTGTGTTGATCTTAACCTACATCTCCTCCTCTCAATCTGCCCAAAGGGGTTTTATTCTGCAAAATGCAAAGAGCAGTCTTGGAACCAACATGAAAATCACATTGAAAGTAGACTATTTGGGGATAGAGAGTCTAAAAATGATTATGTGAACACCATAGCAATACAGAACTTACCACAACCACAGCAAAGCAAGCAGTGACCAATGTTTACTTACAAAGCCCTTCTATCCCCTTGTGTGACTGATTTGATTGTCCCCTTCATTATCGGTTTGCCAGAGCTTGTCCATCCACCTACATGACTTATTTCAAGGAACCATATGCTGTTAACAGAAATATGTCTCCCTGCTAGTTGATTTATAACTGAGGAGAGTGAAATTGTCGTCTGTGGTTCCTAATTGCTCTAATTAAGAGCAGATTTTGCTACTCCCTATTTGATGTGGTGTTTACGGGCTAGTTAATTATTACATGTGACTGTCCTGTGAAAGTGGAATGAAAGCAGCTGTGCACCAGGAGAGCTGGGAGCCTGCTTTAGCGAGGCTTTATCCCAGAGGGATGTTTATCAGTATTATTTTATCATCATTTATCATTATTTTTTCAGAATTATCCCAGTTAGACTTATGATCCGATGTTGATCAGAATACTCTTTCCATCCTACCTCTGACACGGAACCGCACTCAGCTGGTTGTTACTCCAGGTTGTTGCCTTTAGTCAGGATAGAAATTTCTTCCTTCTATATGAGTCCTTTCTTAAAAAAACCCTTCTCATATGGTATTTCCCCTACTTTGGCTTTGCACACAGATAAAAACCTCTCCTCTGTTCAACTTCTTTCTGCTCTTTGACTATTAAGTCTTTCCTTTTGCTGCCTGGCTGCAGCTAAGCTGGGCACATCACTCAGTGAGCTCCCTTTGATTGTTTCATCTCCCTTTATACATCAAACTCAAGCTCTTTTAAGCAGTTCTGTAATTTATCCCCGATCCCATTTAGCTGACTCATTAGTATTTCCAAACAAAAACAATTTCTGCTGTCCTTCCACCAGTCTGAACACTAAGGGATTAACTGAATCACGGGATTGGTGTCAGCTTCCCTTCAAGTGATGACATCCACCTCTTGTTCTGTCAGGAAATCAGCATGCTGCCAGATTAAGGACCCAGCTTTACAAAGTGTCTACTGGGAACACTGACACTTTGCTGCTCCTCACTGGTGCTATGCCCACGTGCCCTCACGTTGCTCTGCATTGTCCCATTCAAAATCACCCCACATGCCACTGGTTCCTGTACAGGCATTTACAGAGCTGTAATAACACATAGCTTCATAATCATTACTTGTCTAACTCACCTGCTATTACCATGCATCAAGCCTCCTAGATAAAGCAAAATGTTTCATTTGAAAGACAGCCAATCTCATTTCCCAAATTGCTCTTCTTTTTCCTTTATAAGTTCCTCTAGTGGTTCCATTTGCATCAGGAAACACACGATTTTTAGAATCTGACAATACGCATGTGTGTTGTTTGAGCTGGCTGTACACCAAAACCTGAAATGAACACACTTCACCTTATTTATCAGATGCATATTTTCAGCTCACAGCAGATGTCTTAATATCTGGGATTACTGCATGAACTCTGAAAAGCCAATACCCAGAGCACCAGGCTCAATACATGAAGAAGGAAAACATTTATCCATCCTCTCTCTGCAGAGCCTGTGTAGCCACTGAGGAGAGCCACAGTCCTCCATGCTGGGACTCGGACCTCAGAATGGAAGAAATTACTCTGAAGGGTCTCTTCTCCTATATGGAACTATTTGCCAAACAGACACACATGCAGTGTGTCACATGCAGTGTGTCACATGCAGTGAAATCACATGCAGTGATTTCACTCAAGTATCTGAAATCCAGCAGTATGAGTCTGAACTTTAAAGCAAGTCATGAATTTTTACAGTTAGCAGTGAGACTTAAGCAAGTAGACTTCTATGAATTCATGAATCCATAATAAAATGTGTTTTTGTGTTTCTGTGGATATAACAATTTCTGATGGCTTCATTTTTTCCCCAGCAGTAAGCTTTTACACTGGAATGCCTGCATAACCTTTTTCCTTCCTTTCTTTCTTCATTTATGTATTTCTGTTTCAGGTATCATGAGCAAACTTTGAATTAAATAGGTTTTCCACACTTTTACTTTAAAATCCATTTGCTATGCTGTGCACGTCCTTTAAAATGCACTTCAGGGATAACTTCTTGCTTTTTTGTTATGCCTTTAAAATGTTGCATGAATCAGTAAGTATTTCCTTTCTTGTTTTTCATGTTAAACTTCCCACATGATTACACCTAAAAGGGAAAGAAATGCTTCCAGAGGAAGTAAAGTGCTGTAGCCCCACAAGACTTGGATTTACAGCTGGGGTTTCTTTCTAGGTCTAGTGATTTTTGTTTGTAGGCTGATACTTTTCATGGAAAAAAGACGGCAGATATAAACAAGTGATGTGAATAAATAGCACACGGATAATTTTCACTCCAGTGCATCCTATTGAGATAGAGGTTAATGAATGAGTGAGGTCATGGTTTAAATATGGTTCAGATTAGTCATGAACTAAATCTGTTTCTAATAAAAGATTCCCAGTGGCCTGTGTATAAGATACATGATGCTCTCCCAGACCTCCTAAATAGGCCTAATTATCACCTTTTTTGTTTTTTTTTCCTAAAAGTAGCAAAAAACCTCCTGTTTTTCAGCAATAATTCACTTTCTCTTGACAGCTGACATGCTGTAACTGCCCTATAGCAGAGACGCATTGCATCTAGGACTTGTCATCACTTCTCAGCACCATGAACTCATTACAAAATCTAATGCAAAAGACCACAAATGATCTTTTTCATTGTAGACTTTCCTGATGTATTTTAGTCGGAGTTTCCTTCCTGGCCATAATAAAAATCCTTATTTCTTTGGATTTTTATTTTCTGTTATCTGCTTCTTCTTCCGTATTAACCTCCTTGATCTGTGTGCAGCTTTTGACAAGCTATCCGGCGCAGTCAGCATGGGTTTATGAAAAGCAGGTCCTGCTTGACTGACCTGATCTCCTTCTGTGACAAGGTGACCTGCTTAGTGGATGGGGAAAAGGCTGTGGATGTTGTCAACCTGGACTTTAGCAAAGCCTTTGGCACTGTTTCCTGCAGCATTCTCCTGGGAAAACTGGCTGGTCATGGCTTTGAAAGGTGAACAATTTGCTGGGTAAGAAACTTGGCTGGATGGCAGAGCCCAGAGAGTGGTGGTGAATGGAGTTAAACCCAGTTGGTGGCTGGTCATAAGTGGTGTTCCTCAAGGCTCAGTTTGGAACCAGTTGCTTAATGTCTTTGTCAATGATTTGGATGAGGGGATTAAATGCACCCTCAGTCAGTTTGCAGATGACAGCAAGTTGGGTGGGAGTGTTGATCTCCAGGGTACGAAGGCTCTGCAGAGGGATCTGAACAGGCTGGATCAATGGGTTGAGGCCAGTTGTATGAGGTTCAACAAGGCAAAGTGCCAGGTCCTGTACTTGGGCCACAACAATCCCATGCAAACTCCAGGCTTGGGAAGAGTGGCTAGAAAGCTGCTCATGGACAAGGATCTGGGGGTGCTGGCTGATGGAGCTGAACATGAGCAGCTTGTGGCTAGGCAGCCAAGAAACCACAAGCATCACGGTCTGTATCAGCAATAATGTAGCAGCAGGGACAGGGCAGTGATTGTCCCCCTGCACTGGGTACTGGTGAGGCTGCACCTCTAATCCTGTGTTCAGTTCTGGGCGCCTCACTACAACAGAGACATTGAGGTGCTGGAGCGGGGCCAGAGAAGGGCAACGGAGCTGATGCAGGGCTTGGAGCACAAGTGTGATGGGGAACAGCTGAGGGACCTGGCGGGTTTAGTCTGGAGAAGAGAAGGCTCAGGGGGAACTTTATCGCTCCCTACAACTGCCTGACAGGAGGTTGTAGTGAGGTAGGGGTCGGTCTCTTCTCCAAGTAACAAGCGATAGGACAAGAGTCCTATCTCCAAGGAACAGGTGATAGGACAAGAGGAGACATCCTCAAGCTGCACTAGGGGAGGTTTAGATTGGATATTAGGAAAAATTTCTTCACCAGACGGGTTGTCCAGCATTGGAACAGGCTGCCCAGGGGAAGTGGTTATGTCCCCACCCCTGAAGTTATTCAAAAGACACGTGGAAGTGGCACTTAGGGACATGGTTTATTGGCAGACTTAGTTGTGTCAGGTTAACAGTTGGACTTAATGACCTTAAAGTTCCTTTCCAACCCAAATGATTCTATCATTCTATGTACCTTAAATTCAGTGGAACTTGCTTTTAATCAGGTTGCCACCCTGCCTCCTATTTTGTACAGTTTCCCGTTTATAGCCAACTATTCACCTGAACTGTTTTGCTGCTGCTGAGAGCTGATGTTTGGTCATGGACCATCTTCATCTTAATTCTGCTCACGTCTGTCATTAGCATCTCCAGGCTTATCCACAGGTTACCCACAGTCCCAGGCTCTACTGGTGTAACTAGTCATATGCTAATCAATACTGTTTAGTGCAGCTTCATTGTTTAGCATGCCTGGCAGGGCTATGTATTTCAAACAGCAACATGTTAGAGAAAGCAAGCCATCTTATATAACTTGTTCTTATATTTCTGTCGACTGCATTCCCTTATGAAAGGAGAGTTTTGATCTGATCTTGATAATGATGTCTGTCATGCCAGTGTTTTGCTCAGTCAAACAGATATTGAAGTTGTCAAGTTTTAAAATAGCATGAAATAAAGCAGCATAGCACTGGTGGTAAAAGGCCTGCAAGGGATGAAATGGGAAAGCGGCATGAAGAGACTTAGCTCATCCAGTTTAAATGAGGGAAGGTGAGGTGAAGGAAAAATGAAAACCTGGGACTATTTTCCAAGGGAAAATTAGATTAAGGCAAGAACAATCTATTCCAGGCTACCCTGAAATATATTCCAAAAAAGCTTTTGCATTGTATTTGAGATAAGAAAAAAACTTTGATAGAAGGATATTTTTCCACTGAAAGCAATTTAATCCTCAAAAAGGCATCTAACAAAATTCGCTAGCTACTCTCGGTGCTGAGCGAGCTGCTCTTACTGCTGAGTATTCAAAGGGATGTTAGCAAATATCATCAACAGAATTGTGTAGGCTCAAAAGTACACTCAAGGAAGTGAGTGCTTATAGTGTGATTGAAAACACAGAATGACTCTCACCCTCTTAACCAATACCAAGGATTTCTCTGGTCTTCTACAGCAGGAAGTATTGAAACATTATCGGCTTGTAGCTGAAGGTTTCAGATTAGTAATAAACCCATGCCCTCCATTATCAAGACCAAAGCAATACACAAAATGTACCGGGAGTCATCTTCAGACATGGTGACCCACATGAGAAGGAGAGCAGGATGAAAATCCACCTTCAGAGAAGAAAGATGAAATAGTTTTAGGAGGCTAAACTCAGTGAGATGGAAAAGGCCATCCAGTTTTAGCTGCTAACACTTTTGATTGGGATTTCCCTGGAAAACTCTAATTATATTACAGAAAACAGTGAGTTCAAATGGTTTAACAGTGCCTAAAGCTGGCATAGGCAGAAAACTTGCTGCCTCTTGCCTGTTGAGAGAGATCAAAGGGAAAGGCTCATCATCTGACAATAAGTGGCTTAGAGATGCCAATTTCCTGTTCCCATATTCCTTACGTTTTTACTTTCCCAAAACACGATTCTTTTTGAGGCAGAGGCCTAAATCTTTCCTAAATAATTAGTCAGAAATAGGAAAGAAATAGCAATATGATGCCTGTTCCCTGCATTGATGGATGCAGCTGAGCTGTAGCATGGAGAGGAGATCTCTGTGTTCCCAGGGAGAGAACAGTATATACTTCCTCTGTAAATTGTTCTAATTATGCCCAAATTACTGTATCTGGAGGAAAATCTTCAGACCCTCTGTGCTGAAATCTCACCTTTAAATATTGATGAACAGTTGCAAATTGCTGTCAAAGTCATTAAGCTACTGGTGAGGTCACCAGCTACCTTGATACCATAGCTTTAACACCCCCTCAGTTTCCTCCATGCTGCTTGTATGCAACCCAGACACAGGATTACATTACCATCTACCTCTGAGAGAAGAGGTTATGGCAGACCAAGGTGCTTCCTACAGTGACCTTCAAATCAGTCTCAAACCCCCAAGTCAGAGTCTTATAGAAGCTTAATATGTATAATGATTATGAATTAAAGCCCTCAGCTGTCACAGTTCATGTTGTGCAAAGCATTTAATATTGTCCTGTGCAACATCCTTGTCTTTAAATTGGAGAAGCATGGATTTAATGGATGGACCACTTGGTGGATAAGCAATTGGCTGGGTAGTCACGCTCAAAGAGTCACTGCCAATACCTTGATATCCAAGTGGAGATCAGTGGTGAATGGTGCTCCCCAGGGATTGGGATTGGTATTGGGACCAGCGCTGTTTAACTTCTTTGTTGGTGACATGAACAGCGGGATTGAGAGCACCCTCAGCAAGTTTGCCAATGGCACCAAGCTGTGTGATTTGGTTGATACACTGGAGGGAAGGGATGCCATCCAGAGGGACCTTGACACAACTAAGAGGTGGGCTTATGTGAACCTCATGAAGTTCAGCAAGGCCAAGTGCAAGGTCCTGCACCTGGGTCAGGGCAATCTGAAACACATCTGGGTTAAGATGCAGATCAGAGAAGTAGAAACTGCAAAGTTTAAGTGTCCATCATGAATCCTGAGCCATCTGGTTCTCTGCATACAAGCTTTTTTGAGCCACTTTTACTCACATTAGCATGACTCTAATATACAGCATATGTATTTTCACTTCCGTTCTAGGCAGTACTTCCTCCTGAGAAGTCTTAATGACTGATGACAAAAGCCAAATCAGGCACTTCCTTGTCTATTTTTGACATGTACATGCAGTACATGAAGTCACAGCAGACTTCTGCAACACAGAAGTCACTTATTGCATCAGTGCAATATATGATAGCCTACTTTTATCTAGGAAAAGGAGGAGCTAGAATGAATATGTATCCTTGAGGTCACACTGTAGTGGTGATGGTACTTAGGACCAGTTCTAAAACAAGTCTGCAATCTTTGATCTAACTACTGGATATTCTTTGATAAAATCACTTGGCTGTGAAAAAAGTAAGTTTTCAGAAGTGTCAAATGCTAGTTCTCATGCTGCTGTGAGATCTGCATCTGATATAAACCCTTAGTTTGTTATTTGCATGGCAAAGAGACATAGCACATGTGTAGGTGGAATATTCATGCATATTCTGGTTGTTCAGGAAAATGTGCTATTGTTTCTGCAAGACCTGGTACAGCTCGTGTAAATCACAAGCCTTCATCACTGCTAAAACCCTCCATTCAGCTGTACCCACTGTCTCCCATTGGAGAACTGAAGGCATAACCTCCTTGGGATTCTCAGCTAAATGCTCCTACAAACAGGACTAGATCTATTTGCTGAAGGCCTTAAGACATCAGATCCATAGAGCACTGATAAATGCATTAATACTCTTCAGTTCAGCTACAGGTTGTATAACTGAATTCTTACCGAACAGATGCCTTGAAGACAAGAAATGAAGATACAGTGGAAAACTGGAACTCTCTGGTATAAACTGGTTATGCACAATCCAGTGCAAAAATGTTCATCTACCCAATGAAAGCAAAGCACATTCCTGGGGTCCTGCTTGTTCCTTTATTTGTAAAAGAAACAGGGCCCCTGTACAATTCAATGGAAGTTACCATACAAGGCAGATACTTTTCAGGCTTCAGAATACTTCTACTGACTTTGGTTTTGTTCAGATATTAGTATTTAAACCAGATATTATGTAAAAGGTCATACATCAAATAATTCAGCCACCACCTGATTTTCTGAATTCTCTCTTAGGACACAGAGAAATTATCCCAGGGACATTTGACCACAGTCTTAAGACAAATTTATATCCCTTAGAATTCCTCTTTTGCCAAACTATTTAGGAAAGCCAAGAATCTGCCTGTATTAAAGAGAAAAAAACACACCCCTGTTAATTAAGCTTAGTAGATCTTATTGGATCTGACAATCTGTGTTTCTTAAAACCAAAAAGCATCAACACCACTCTACAATGGAGCACAGTTATTGCACAGTGGGTAAGCAATGTAATAGGTGGAAAAACAAGAGTTATACAAGATTCACAACAAAGGTGAAAACTAATTTTTTTTATTGATTTATTGCCTGACTTTGTACATTATTCTCTGAAAGGTAGGGCAGGCAAAGACTAAACATAAAGGAAAAGGAGAGGAGAAGAGAGGAGAGGAGAGCACAAGCATCCTCCAAATGTCTCCAGCTCACCAGGATCTGCTCAGTCTGCACAACATCAACACCTATATGTAGAAGGCCCACACCATGCTGAGCATCTCCATGCCTCTCTTTCATACAGAAACAACATAACTCTAGCACATTTGTATAAATCTTGTATGAAAACTGAAAGACCTGGGAAGTCAGGAGAGAGCACAAAGCAGGAAGAGTAATAATTGGTTTAATCCACCCAAGGAACAAGCTGCCAGTTGGCACTGCTGGCATTTAGTGTATTAACTGTCAGCGCCTGATGGATTAAGCAGCAGAGCTCAGTGATACGTTTCTGCTGTAGGAGGCAATTCTACTGGTGAAGGGCATATAGTTTGAAGGGAAAAAAACTTTCTCTGTACTCTGCTCTTGGTTTATGTTGAAAGTGGCTTTAGATATACACCAGGGGAGCTGACAACAGAATATGACCTGGCTTCAACAAAACTGCATTCTATTAGAGGGGATGGGATGTTGTCCACAGGGATGGAGAGTTCATTGTGTGCGTTTATACAGCTGCTGATGCAAGATGGCTCTTGATTCATGGCCAGGGCTCATGAGTATTACAAAATACTAACTGTAAAACCTATCTGCATAACAACACAAGTCTAAAAACACAAGCTGAAGCACTTCTCAGTGACTTCCTTACACTTAAGATGAAACATAGATAGTAGAAAATGTAGAAATGTAAGGCTACAGTAAAATGACCCCTGCACAAGACCATTTCCAGCTGGGAGCACCATGTGTTGGGTGGCTTATGGAGATTGTGCAAGAAACTTTGCCATCATTTAAAAATGTTTTGCTGTTGTTGATGGTTGGGTTTTGTTTTGTTTTGTTTTGTTTTCAATGAAAACCACAATTCCAAAAGTTATTCTCTTCTCCATCTGTCCCTCAGTTTCTAAAGAAATGAATTTATGACACAGATAATCTCAAGCTTAGCAGTTTGATTTTGCTTCATGTTATATAAAAACATGCTTTGAACCTTATTTTACTTTGCTTTTGCAAAAAAAACCCTGCTTGTTTCCTCCTACCCAGGAAATAGTTTCCTGCAATCAAGCAAAATCCTGTCTTATTGGCTTTAATCTGCTTTGTCCATTCCAGCTGACTTTCTTCTCTGCCTGTTTTCCCCCAGGTTTTTCTACCTAATCCAGTCTCATGTCTCCTTATATTTAGTCTCCTTGGACTTTGCTCTCAGATTTGTTGGCTTGCCACTCCCCACTGCCAGCTTTAGCCAGAATCTCTTCTCCTTCATCATGGTGCCTGCACAAGAAACAACTATGAACAGAAATGATAGGCTTTCTGTTGTCAATACTCGTTCTCTGTGAAGACCCTTTGCTGCCAACACCCTTTATCTCCAGTTTTCCAGAGATGGGAGTGATGAGACTCAACTCCAAATTCAAGTACATATAGAAGTCTACATGTAGGTGTCCAGGCTCCCATTAAGTCAACAGAGATTTGGTCAATCAGTCAATAAAACTTAGAGAAGAGTTCACCTCTTCTCCTGGATAACTCTACTCTCCCCTAGGTTTACCTGAAGACTATTGTGCATGTTAAGACATAATTGTATGAACACTCACGTAACTAATGTGCATGTTGATAATAGGAGAGACCTTAGGTCTTGTGATAATCTGGAGTCAATGAAGAGGTGGTCCTGGCCAATCTGTGGAAGGTGCAGGTGCTACCACTGTGTATGGAGATGCTGAGTCTTGTAATAAAGTACACTGTTCTCTCTGGGGAAAGAATTTGCCATCATTTCTTGCGTGCTTGGTGGAGTTGGA
>JANHGB010002902.1:0-19020 GCA_026283785.1 Coracopsis vasa | reverse complement strand
AGAGGAGAGGAGGAGGAAAGGAATTTTGTAAAAGAGGGTTTGGGTTTTGTCTTTGGTTTTGTTTTTAAGAAAGCACATGTAATTAATCACGGGAGTCCAGAAGCTGTGGCTAAAAGAACAACTGCAGGTTATAATTTCTAGAAAGAAATTTTCAAATGGTGGTCTGGAAATTGGGAGCTTTTATAGAGATTGAGGCTGTAGAATTAAGAAATGCTGAATGCTAATAAAAGCTGAACCAGCAAACCAGATGAGAAAAAGGGGCCCAACCTGTCACTAAAAGATAAGCAAGTTAGTTTAGGAACTTCTATTTAATCTCTTACCAACAAGATTCAAGCTTTCTTTAAAATACAGAGAATGTTTGTTCTTTTTTTTTTTTTTTTGGGGGGGGTGGTATTTACTTTCTGGTTTTAATAGCACAGCCCTATAATTTGGAAATTATCTGGAACATTGATTTGTAAGAGAGTGGAACACTTCTACTTCAAGGATCTGATTAGCTCACTGTCAAATTATAATGTGCCTTAGCATTTTTAAATTACCTCACATATTGTTTGGATGATTGATATCTATTTGCTTCTACAGGATACCGAACAAACTGGCCCAGACTCTTATTCACTAATTCAGATCAATAGTCCCAAATGAACCAGTCTTGTTTACAGAATGGTCTTTCCTGACAATGCATTGCACAAACATATCATAAATATTAATCCCAGCTACACAATAAGTGAACTCTTCAAAATGAAAATCATATCAGTGATCTAGATGCTTTTAAATTTATTTACCTTTCTCATTTTTATTCTAGTTTTAAGATATTAGTTGTATTTCTGTTTAATTCTGAACAACTATTTGATTTTCATGTGGATCATGTGCTGATTTTGAATTTAGGAATACTTATGAGGCATATATTCCTGTTTGCCATGAGACAGATTTTTGGAGACATTCAGTGGGCTACCTGTAAGGGATTCTTTGTTTAAAAAGTTGGCTAATACTGAGGGTTCTCCTTCTGAAGCTGTCTTTCTTTCTATTTTTAATTCTGAGGATCCCTGGGTATGCAAATCATGAGGCTATGCTGGAAGATGTATCTGTTTGCAAACCTTTCTTGGGGAGGAAGGACATGAGGGTGGCAATAAGCATTTTTCTACTGGATATATCAGTAGAGGTCCAAAATATTCGCTATCTATGCTATTGCACATCAGATTGGCTAGTAAACAGGATTTCTTGTGGATAGTTTTCTTTGGATGTAATTTGAAATCTCTCTGAATGTCTGAATTTATAGTGTTTAGAAATATTAACATGTGCTTCTTAATGCCTTTGGTTTGTTTTCAAATATCTTTTACATAACATCTGTGTATGTGCCTAAATATACATAAATACATATTTGGGGTTGTTTTTTTGTTTTTGTTTTTTTAACCAAGATTATGGTACTCATTAAAAGGAAATAATTTAATCCAATTCATTCTAGGATCAATGAGAATCTTATAATTGATTTTCTGTGTAAGTATATTCAGTTCTCAAGTATTCAACTCTGGTCTCAGTTCCAGACACAGTGTTGTTAGTGTTGTCTATTTCTAATTCTTGTAATTGTATTTTACCTAGTCTTACATAAATCCAGAGAAAGTGTTTGTGAATAAGTATGTTTTAATATGAATAATGGAGACAGTATGCCACTACAGAGTGACAAATTCGTGAGATATTTAGGGTAGCACTCATTAACCTCATTTTCATTATTTTTCATGCTTATCTTTGGAATTTTTCTTGGTATACATCTTTCTGTTTATTATACTATTGGCAACTGCAAAAGGCACTCAGGTCAAGCAGACTCAAAACCATTTTGACAAATAAAGGTACATCATGTAGCTGTATGATAGCAGTTATGCACATGAATTCTATGAAAACAAGTGTCACTTTTTTTAAGTTATATTTTCTTAGACTTTGTGAAAGTACATTCCAGAACTATGTATTGAAAAGATTAATTAGATGCTATAATCTCATATTTGGTTAGGATTATATCACATTATTAAAGTGGCCTAAAATATGGGGCAGCATTTTTAATGTACTGACTTGTGTCCATACAATGTTTTAAACTATAAGGTTGTTTTGCGTGTCTTTTTTGTGTGGCTCTGCTCTTTATGGGATAGTATGTAGGCCACTATGTAAGACAAAGAGATGACATGTTTGAGACATGCACAAAATGGATAACACTATTTTCTTTTAGAACTTAAGAGCAGGGAAGAAGCAATATAAAGAGTACAGTAAAAAAAAAAAGAAAAGGAGAAAGAATACTTTTATATAATTTCTAACCTTTGGAACTCAGTCCAAAAGATATCTGATTCAGCAATATTCTGATTTCAGCAGGATTCTGAGCAGGGACAAATCTCTAAGATATATTTTGATTAATTAAAATATTAAGAGTGAATAAACAAATGAGAAATTATTGTGAAAATCAATAAGGAAAATAATGGAAAAGAAAATAAGACAGAAATTCAAGAATAAATGTGGATTTAGTAGTATATCAGCTATTTCTTTTGCAAAGCTGTAAAGGTATACTCATAAACCAGATAATTTAAATGGTGAAAATTAGGAAATAAATTTATTTAGAGGCATGATTTGCCTTAAAATTATTGCTTAAAAATTACTCATTGCTGAAAATAAACCTGAGGGAATGCTTTTCCACCTATTATAAGCCTGATCCTTGATCTCACAGTATGCTGAGGTTTGCTTCTTGGGCTGTGTACTTTAATTGTTTTGGCTAGCACCATGCTGAATTGCAACCCTGGCCTTTAACTGCTAAGAGGATATACCTCCAGTAAACAGAACAACATATCCATGGCAACCTACAGTTTTAGTTCTAACTTTTCAAAACACAGAAAGGTAATTATTTTTTTTCTTTATATTTTTATATTCCTATGGCTCATAATAACAGTGATGACCTCCTGGCTGGGCATTTCCAAGCTATTAATGACAGGCTGAGTTATGCGACCTTGACTTCACCTGCAGCCATTAACTTTTCTATCTAGTCATTAACTGCTGAGAAATGCCCTCCCTTTTGGTGATTATTTCTTATATATGCATTTCTTAAATAGGCATTTTCTGTAACAATTACATGTCAGAGTAATTTCATATTTTGTTATTAATAAGTACTATCTTATCTTTGTGTTCAAGCCACAGAGATCCTTTGACATCCAGCAGCTTGCACATCATTCAAGTTTCTAAGGAAGAGGTCATCACTTATGCACAGGCAAATGGGAAACAGAGGGCTTAAACCATCATATTTTACACGGGAGGAAAAAGCCTTGCATCTTTTGAGTTAAATCTATGGAGCA
Organism: Coracopsis vasa; assembly: GCA_026283785.1. NCBI lineage: Eukaryota > Metazoa > Chordata > Aves > Psittaciformes > Psittacidae > Coracopsis > Coracopsis vasa. The sequence continues at coordinate 15,700 of JANHGB010002902.1, read as the reverse complement.
TATTCAGAAATGCTGAGGAATTCATTTTTAGATCGGGCATTTAGATGTACAATGTATGTCACAATACCAGCTAGAAAACCCTTAGCGTTAATAGTAAAGGTGACCTCTAAGTTATCCCTCCTGACTACCGGATCTTTAGACAAAATGGTTAGTAATTTCACTGGGATTAATTTGCTAGCATTTTGCAGACCCTTATCTTATTTTCTGGAACTCATAGAGGGATCAGAATCCACATGATATATTTCTCTTATCTGTCAGTGCAGCAGCATAAGATAAAGAAGATTCTTATTGAATGGATATATTTTTCATTGTCCTTCATATCATAGATTAAATGGGTCTTGTATGATTTTTCTTTTCCTGGTAGAGCAAGCCATACTCCTGCATAAATAACTTCTGTGTAATTTGAGAACTCTTATAAAGAGCTCAGTAATCAATTTTTTTAGATGCTATAATTAGTGGCCTTACCTGGATCAAAATCTAAATGTTGCTGGAGGAGAAAAAGGTTGTAGAGTTATTTTCAAGGATGGGACTTAGTTGTCTGCATGGATGACAAAGGATATTATCATATATGCCTGGAAATACCAGCAACAGAGGATTTGTCTAATTTGGTTGTTCCTGTAATTCGGACATACAGTTATACTTCTGTAAACAGTGTTTGTTCAATGACTTGCTTAGCTCTTTGGATAGGAAATTTCTCTGACAATATCCTTGACTAACAGGAAATATCTGTCCTATGAAAAGAAAAATGTTTCCTGGAGCTAAAATTTGTTGCTCTTTTTGTTGTTATTTTATTTAGGTATCTGGTTTATTAGAACATATCATCCTAATTTTGTACAAGCAGCAAAAAAAGCACAGGGAGGTGAATGAGGCCAAAAGAATGTAAACTAAAGAAGTAAACTCTGCAAATCTTGATAAATGCAACTCCACCAGTAAGTGACAATATAGGTGAAACATTTCTCTTTTAAACTTTTTCCATTAGTTTTTTGACAGGAGTACACTAGTTCAGCTTTAATGAGATTCTAGTGTAAAAACTTCAGGGCTAAATAAAAGAAACAAATCAAAAGGACCGGATGATTGCCATTTAATGTGAAAGAATGAAAGTGCAAACAATCATTGTATGACATCTAGCTGTGCTAGTCACTGCAAAATGACAGGTAGAACAATTCAAAGTTACTGATCTAAAGATGGAATAACAGCTCATATATTTGAAGTGCTCAGAAGATGAAGAAATAAAACAGACTCTAAGATAAGACATGGTTAAGCCTTTTAAATTCCATGCCTTATTGTCAGTATCATTTGAACACTTTTGTACACTTTTTTTTCCCTCAGAAACTATTTTATTGAAGGAATTACTTTTAAGAGCTGATTTTTATTATTATCCTTCAGGCTGAATGGTGTGCTTTGTTTTTCAACAAGATAAGAAAAAACGTACACAATGAGAAGTATATTATTAGTTTACTAAGCACCCATATCATATATGTTCAGAATTATGTATTCTGAGGACATATTGTTAAGCTGTGCATTTTAAGCAAGCTCAGTAATACACATGCTAATTTACTCTACAGGAAGACTGACTCTTTTAACATGGAACACAAATTTGTTATGAATTTCTGTTTATATTTTCTTTGTCTATTCTTTTCTTTATATTATTTTAAGGCTCTAAGGAAAATCACCTATTCTTTCTTTCAGCAAGCCTTTTTATCAGTGAAATAACCTATTCTAGTTACTGCTGGAAACAATAATCTGTAATTGCTGCTTTCAGTCCTAATTTGGCCTGTCTCTAGTTTTTCATCTCAATCTAATCTAAACCTATTTGAGCAAATAAAATGATATTTACCTCATCCTCTGTTACAAGCTTTCAAGATTACAGGCTTCAGGAAAAATCAATACAAAATACCAGCTTAGCAGCAGGTTTGTGCTCAGAAAGAATGCTAACTTTTCTTTCCTGCATTTTCTGACTCTCTACTCCCCTGGAGTGAAAGCAAACCTTAGACTATAAGGAATGAAGGGGGAAAAAAAAAAAAAGAAACACAAAACCCTCCAGCCTTCAGTGATGTGTTTGGTTCATGGTTAGTAGCAACTTTTGAGCTTACAAGCCAAAGTGCAGTGCATGGTCAAGCTCCTAACCTTTAGCTTCTGCTTCCACACTACACATCTTACAGAGTTCACCAAAAGGAAAAATCTCAACCTCACAGATGATTTTTCAGACTCAAATACCATCTTCATTTATTATTTATTTTCTTCAAGCAGTTGGGATTTGAGGAATAGTCATACCTGCCTGACTAATTTAAGGAAGTGACCACATCTCTGTGGGGGAATCTCATGAGAATAAAATCCTATTACTTTCCAAAAAGATTACTTCGTTTGCTGCCTGAAATAAGCTTTTGATGAAAACATTTGAATGTTGAGTTTGTAACCAATCAAGAACTCTCAACAGTGGTACCTTTTTTTTTTCTTGTTTTTTAATGCTGAAAATGATGTCTAGTTCTTTTTTATTTTGATTAGGATTTGTTTTGTTGCTGCTGGGCTTTTTGACCAATTAATACAGATAGGTCTTTATAGCAATTTTTCTGTATCTTTCAACCTTTTCAAATTATTTGTTCTCTTTCTTTGTAAAACAAAAGAGTTCTTCCTTTTAAAACTTTTGCTGGGTTTCTCTTTCATAGCTCTTTCCCCAGGTGTCCTCTTCCTACCCCCATCTTGTGAATAGTCTCTGATTTGAAAAATTATGAGTTTTTTGGTCTCCCTTTAAACCCTGTAGGGTCATAATTATCTAATAGTTATGTAATGTTTGAAAGAAGCTCTAAACCAAGTCAAATATTTAACTTAGTCATTTTTGAAGTATTTAATTCAGGACTCAAATTTTCTCAGATAATTAACAAAATAGGTACGTACTTTTCTTTCGATGTCTATATAAGTGTAATACAGACATACTCAAAAAAGTAAGTCACCTAAGTTTTTATTTCCCCAAAAATAGTGGCGGTTGTATCAATGCATTTTGAGGGAGGGGGAAATCTTTTAAATAGGAGATTAATACCTTATTGTAATCATCTAACTGGGAATACTAAATTAGTACCCTAGCTAATCTAGGCACAGGAGTAATCGATGGAGGGAGAAAAGCACCTTCAAAGTGCTTGAGTCTTAGGTGAACTGAACTGCCCTTTAGAGATGCTTACTCTTTTTCATTGAATATAAAGGCTAAGGTAACCTCAGATGAGTCATCCTAAACTTATTTAGGATAAATCCTAAGTGACAATTTTACTGCCAGAATCTTCCTAAGCCATAAGACTCCTGTTCTGCAGACCTTTTGCCTCTCATATAGGGTTCTTCAAAATCACAGTGGCTGAAGTATCTATGAGTCTCTAGTTCAACCCCAACAGAAACAACCAAAGCTTAGGAAGAGCAGTTCCTTTTAATTTTTATTTTTGTTAAGAGTGATTTTTTTAGATTCAAGTGTTTGAAAAACAATAGAACATAATCTCACTCTTCTTGTGTATCCAAGATTTACCAGTGTTTAAGTGAAGCCAAGTCTTTCCTGCAACTCTTCTCTCCAGTCCTCTTTACCTGTTGTGATGATTTATCCTGCAGACTCAGATGATTATGTGTCTCCTTTCCATAGAGCAAAATAGGACAGTTTACACCACCCAGAGCTGTTCCAAGGTCTTCACAGGTTCTTTTATCACTTATATTCAGCTTGTTTTGAAGCTATATTTTTTAAATTAAAAACAAAACCTGAGAAATATTATTTTGAAAAAAATCACTAGTATTTTATATCACTGTGTATTGGTCCCATTAAGCTTTGTGAAGCTTGATCCTAAGTTTTTTAATCTAATGTAAGATTACTGTAATCAAATTACCTGTGTATCTGCCAATCATGTTGATAATTTTTGAAGTCAACTTCAATCAATCTGACATAAAAGTCTTCAGAATTCTAAATTCCTACATTAGGCTGATACTGCCTATGATACTGTCATATAGGCAGTTCTTCTGCCAGCCATGAGGTATTGTGTCTGCTTTAACTCAGGACTACAAGCAGAACTTCAGCTCACCACATCTATATGTAATTTTGACCAAAACCTTGACCAAGAAACTCTGTTCTATTCCAAGAGCTCTTTTACATTTAGTTTTCACCACTCCTTCTTTAGTTATATGCAGATAAAGCTGGCTGAAGTAAAATAATCATAGAATCATAGAGGTCATCTAGTGCAACCCCCCTGAAATGAGCAGGGACATCTTGAACTAAGGTTGCCCAGAGTCACATCCAGCCTGGCCTGGAATGTCTCTAGAGATGGTACATCCACCATCTCTCTGGGCAACCTGTTCATGTTTTTTTTACCATAACATAGACAGTTATATCTGTTAAAGGTGTTGAAACATTGGTGTAACCTCTTCCTAAAATTTTACAAGACTTTTCACACACTGCTACAAGAAGTATTTCACTGTGGCAATATAAAAAAAAAAAAATAAATTAACTGACTAGTTAGAAAAGTGCAGAGGGAAGTGTACACTCAGTGAAGATGATAAATTTCTTCTTTAAAAAAAAAAACAACAACTCGATGACATGCTTTTCTATGTCTATGATTTTTAGGAAAAAACAAATAGAGATGACTGAAGATCAGCAGAGCTTGGGGTTCATCCTGATTAGCAGTCTGGACAGATTTTTTGTGTCAAGGGACAAGGGATATTCTCTTCACAGAACTACTGATAGGTAACTCAAAGTTTTTAAGCAGCTGGAAGTATAGACAGCATGATCCCTTAAGTTTATCTTTCAAAAGCATGGTGCCTGAGGATCTTTGGAGATTTCAGGAGATCCCATTTCAGTATTTAATACCTATATAATTTTAAAAACTGGTAAAAGAAAGATCACTGTGACACTGAACCCATGATGCAGTGGACCAATCTTCAGCCCAATTTGGTTTTGCTCGGTTTTGAGGAAAAAATTATGAATTTTTTTTTTTTGAGATAGGAATCAATAATTAGATATTCTAATCCCCTGAATTTAAAAAATATTTGAAGGAGGGAAAAGATGCTTCAGCACAGTTTCAGTGTAGGGAAGCTAGAGAATGCAGAACACCGAACTGCATCTCATTCAGTCTGTGGCTCATTGTTAATCATGGACTGTAGTAAACACCAATAGAGATTAGAGGGTAGTTGCTAGACCAGACTCTCACAGTGCCCTCCTCCAGCTTGTGCACAGCAGTAGGAGGTGGACATCACAGTTGGGAACTGCAGTGAGTTTGCACAAGGTTTGGTAATAGCTGCTAAATATCCCAAGAAGTACCTAGCAGCTTTTCCCTAATGGAGCAAAAAGAACAGCAAAGCAAGGACAGGGCCAGTCTCATCCAGCTGGAAAAAAAAAAAAAGTATGTGTGTTTTTATCCTTTTTTTATATATATTTATCAGAAACATCTTGGGCCATGGAATCCATATTAGCAGACACAGGAACACAGAAGAATATGATTATCTTACAAGTATTGAATATATTCACAGAATATATTCAAGAAGTAAATTTGTAGTGTTAGTAGAAACATTACATCCTTACATAACTCTCTGTAAGATTTTATTCTGCCATAATGCAGTGTCTAGGAGTTACATAGTGTAAACTTCTGTGATGTAAACAACACAAGAGGTAGAACACCTAATGAGCATATGAGAATCTGAGGAGATTGATGGGCGGACCCACACTCTACCATTCCTGAGAGAAGCAAGGCACCCACCCAAAACAAAAGAACTTTAGGATACCATACTTTCTTGCCATCAGGCAGATGGAAGAGACCTAGGAGACAGGGGAAGTTGGGATCGGAGTAAACAGTAGAGAGTGTATTCCCCCCCAGCTCATGTCACCTTTCCACATACCCCTTTACAACAGATTCCAGGTCCTGGTATTTCAGGATCAGGAAAGTGAGGAAGATGATAATAAGGGATCATCCAGGTCAGAAGAGTTGGAGAACACCTCGTATTATGACCAGCTGTACTAGAAAAAAAAGAAGAAGAGTGGTTGTGATTGATGACTCCACCCTAAGGGGAACAGAGGGCCCCATATATTGACCTGACCAGGCTCACAGAGAAGTCTCCTGCCTCCCTGGGCCAGGGTAAGGGACATTACCAGAACACTCACTCATCTGGTATAGCTCTGCGACTACTATCCTTTATTAGTCTTCCAGGTGGGCAATGATGAAATTTCTTCAAGAAGCCTGAGGGGACTCAAGAAGGACTTCAGGACCTTGGAGCGACTGGTTCAGGATTCGGGAGCCCAAGCAGTTCTCATCCCTCCTGCCAGTCACAATCAATGACAATGTTACATCAGAAAAATCTCACAAATTAATTCCTAACTCTTTGACTTTGTCAGTGCCTGAACTTTGGGAGTTTTGACCATGGATCAGTCTACACAGCACCAGGCCTTCTGGCGGCAGACAGGTTAAACCTGTCCCAAAGGGAAAACAGGATTCTAGCCCAGGAGTTAGCAGGGCTCGTAAAAAGGGCTTTAAACTCGGGTTGAAGGGGGAACGGGATAACATCAGGCTTGCTAGAAATGAGCCACAGGGTAGCAAGCTGCGATTGGAGTCCAGATTCATGGTGCAACTTAAATGAATTTATGCCAATGCCCGTAGCATGTGCAACAATCAGGAGGACCTGGAAGCCACTGTGCAGCAGGGAAGTCACGACATAATCACTATCACAGAAATGTGATGGAATGATTCACATGATTGGAGTGCTGTAATGGTTGGATACAGGCTCTTCAGAAGGGACAGGCAAGGAAAAAGGTGATAGGATTGTGTTGTATGTCAGGGAGTGCATTGACTGCCTTGAATTCAATCTTGTGAGTGAGAAGGCTGAATGTTTGTGGGTAAAGATCAGCAGGAAGGTCAGCCAAGCAGATATCCTGGTAGGAGTCTCTTATGGACCATCTAGCCATGATGAAGCTAAAGATGAAGTGTACTTCAAACAATTGGGAAAAGTTTCACAATCACTTCCCTTGTTCTCATGGGGAACTTCAACCTACCCGATGTCTGCTGGAAGCACAACACAGTAGGAGGTTCTTGGAGGGTGCGGAAGACAACTTCCTAACCCAGCTGGTTAGTGTACTGACTATGGGAGATGCCTAGCTAGATTTGCTGCTCACAAAAAGAGAATGACTGGTGGGTGATGTGGTGGTTGGAGGCCATCTTGGGCAAAGTGATCTGAATTTTGAATCCTTGGCGAAGTCAAGAAGAAGGTCAGCAAAACCTCCACCTTAGACTGCCTGACGGCTGACTTTGATCTGTTTAGGGTGCTGATTGGCAGAATTCTTTGAGAAACATTACAAAAGGACAAAGTGTTCCAGGAAGGCTGGACACTTTTCAAGAATGAAATCCTTAAGGCGCAGGAGCAGGTGGTCCCTATGTGTCAAAAATCGAACCGCTGGGGAAGAAGACCAGCCTGGCTGAACAGGGAGGTATTGCTTGAACTCAGGATAAAAAAGAGAATTTATCACCTGTGGAAGAAGGCACTGTCACCCCATGAAAAGTACAAGGATGTTATTAGGATATGTACAGAGAAAGTAAGAAAGGCAAAGGCACAGGTGGAACTAAATCTGGCCACTGCCATAAAAGATAATAAAAAGTACTTTTACAAGTATATTAGCTACAAAAGGAGGAACCTTCATCCTTTACTGGATACTAGGGGAAGCCTAGTGACAGAGGATGAGGAAAAGGTTGGGGTACTTAATGCTGCCTTTTCTCAGTCTTTAATAGTCACACCAGCCATACTCAGTTACCTGAGCTGGATGTCAGAGATGGGAAGCTGATTGAAGTGCTCATAATCCAGAAGTAAATGGTTAGCAACCTCCTGCTCCACTTAGACACATATAAGTCTACGAGGCCAGACAGGCTGCACCCAAGAGTGCTGAAGGAGCTCTCAGAGGAGCTTGCTAAGCCACTCTCCATCATCTATCAGCAGTCTTGGTCTATTGGGCAGGTCCCTTAGTTATATGGTTTAGTGGTCTTCTCGGTAGTCCTGGGGTAATGGTTGGACTTGATCTTAAAGGTCTTTTCTAACCTATTTGATCTTATGATTCTATGAGTCAATGAAGAAAAATAGTTGCCTCCAGAGGACAGTTCAGGAAATCTATATTTGGGAAGACATTTAAATGACACTCCCCTGTGTTCCTCCAGTCCACTTATTGTAGCCACTTGTTATTAGTAGAGGTATCTCAGCCCTGAAAGCCTAAATTACAACAAAGCAAAAAAGTATAAAAATTAATGTCTTAAAACCAAACTCTATTCATCCATATGGCCAGTAAATAATGGAGAAGTAAAGAAGCTCTTGGATGCTTTGCAATTCAGGACTGCTTTGCCCGCATGTGCAAAATAATGACAGACATGATAAAAACGTGACTTTGTTTTTGTCACCTCTAAAAAACTGTTTTATTTACCTAATGTGTTTTCTTCTGATTTTGCCAGAAAAGGCAGCAGGATGCTTAATTTGGGGGGGTTATTCAATGCAGGCTTTGTGCCTTTCAATGTTTTTTTTAAAAAAAAACTTCCTGAAACACCACAAAGGGAGAAAAAAAGCAAATTGATGAAGAACAGGTAATACTGAGGTTTCCTTTCACTTGTCCATTGAGATACCACTTCTTTTATTTTTTCTCCCTGAGATGATTAATTTTACATATTTTGTCCTTCTGCTGGGGATTCAGCCTCAATTGGAGGAAGCAGGATTTGAGGTCAGATTAGAACTTTAAAAAGTGTTCAACTTCTACTTCAGGGACAAACACAAAAAAGAACCAATAGCCCAAACAAATGCAGAAACTCCAAGTGAACAATTTATTAGTAAAATAAATTAAACCATTCAGAAGATGAGAAATTAATATTGTTAGCTAGACTATGCTTCTACTTTACAAAGAGTTTAGGTGTCCTTGAAGTTGAGATTGTAGGTATCTTTAAATTTAACCATTTATTTTGTACAAAGTGGAATTTGTATTGAAATGAAATTCAGCATGGTATGCAGATGGAGAAATCTCACAGTGAACATACTTTTTCATTCTTTTAGTTTCTTGTGCTTGTCGGTGGATTTTGCCAGACATGTTTTTCTGTATTTTAGTGAATAAATTGCAATTTTTAAGAGCTTTTTTCCTAATTTAGAGAAGTAATGGCTTTTAAAATTAATATATACAGCAGAACATTCTGAGTTTAAGAAAATTAATTGTACAATGTAATGAAAGATTTTTCCACAGCTAAGACAACATAATTTAAAAGTCAGCTTAATGTTCTGAAATATAATTTTGCTTTTGTTACAGTTGAAAAATGAAGGTTTCTTTTATATACTGTATATCCCAAGATGATTTCAAAGCACTTTCACTTAGAAAAGCTAGCTGCTATTACATATGAATTTTCAAAGCTTGCCAAGGCTTTGGAAGGAATGATGAAAATTACTATTGCACGACCTTCAGGTTTTCTTTGTTTCATAAAAGGCTAAGATAGCATTTTTGTCATTTTTCTTTCAGCTCAGGTCTTTCATCATAAATATCAAAGCACGCAATTATGCCTGCTCATACCCTACCATATTCTGCCTGTTTTCTATCCGTAGTGATGGTGTTCTCTTTTAGGATACCTTTTTCTTTTGTTTTTCACAAATCTGAAAGAAGCCCCATGTTTTTGTCGAGTGCCATAAATTGTTCATGAAATGCATGTTGCACTGATTAAAAAGAAGAAGAATTGATTAAAATGGCTTTTATTCCTTTGTTCTAAGCAAAATCCTAAAGTAATGTTCATGTGTCAAACCTAAGAGGATCATAGCAGACTGATTTGGCCTACAGGTGGAATTTTTAAATAGTGCTCATTGTAAAAATAGGACAATCTTATCTTCTATTAAAATCTGTAATTCCATGATGAATTATTCCTGTTGTTCCTTTTCATTTTTCATATATAACAACTTGTTGTTCTGTCTTGTCTTGTGGTTTCATGCGGCCTCCTCATCAAAGACATAGAATGCCCATAGCCACTGTTGCCTAAATTCAGAATTGCAGAATATATCTTAAAATTAGGTTATTTCTGAGTCTTGAGTACTTCAAATGAGCATCCATATACTTTTTTTGCATGTGTTTACTGATCTATTCCAATTTACAAGGCATATTAGCATAGAACAGGTGTTATAAATATATCAGACTGAAGTATCAATGGCTCATTTGCTTCTGAAATGTTTTTTATTTAGTTTTTTGGCTTTTTTATAACCACTACTTTAAACATTAATAACAACTTACACAGTAAAAATATTAGAATTACATTAATTGACTGAAGAAAAAAAATTTTTTCTTGAAAAACAGAACAGCAAACCTTTGTTAGTGTTTGCTGGAACACACCCCCTCTTTTTTTTTTTGTTTATTATGTTTTTATCAAATTTACAATGACACAAGGAGTACATTGTTTTCATCAATTTCAACTGTATTGTCACAGGAATGTGAACTTACTGGCTATGTCTTAAGTTAAATGTCAAGGGATATACATTTTCCACATAGAATAAAATTGATATCAATTTTCTTTTAACAGTGGTGGAGGAAAAAACCTCCACTGCATTTTCAAAACAAAGTAGAACTGCCCCAGCATGTGTTAATAAGCCTAAATACTAAGTGTCACTTACAGTACCTAGCATAAAAAATATTTTTAAAAATACTAACTTGAACTTTCAAAACCTTACTATTTAATAAGATTTGCTGACGTGAGAGTTTGTTAAATTAAAAAAAAAACAAAACAAAATTAAAAAAAAACCAAAACAAAAACAAGAAGTTGGGTTTGGAGTTTTTTATTTGGTTTTTTTTTTAAAAAAAAGCTTAATCAATTTTATTTTTAGAGAATATTTAGGCATTTTTCAATCCTCTGAAGAAAAGAACAACCAAGGAGCAATCAAAAAGGAGAGGCTTTCTGAGGGGCTTTTTTCCATGTACCTTTTGAAAAGCCCCTCCTCAGCATATAAATACTCCCAACAAAACCCTTAGCATAGTGGCTACATGTATCAATATTGCAAAAGATGCGAAGATGACACTCACCATAACAGAGTTCATTAATTCTTAAGACTTCTAAAATATTAATAGGACTTTCAAACCATATTGCTTGCTTATGCAGTGTCCATTCAGTTCACTGTGAAGCTGAGATTATAGGCAAAAATCCTTAAATTATTATATATCCTTCTTCCTACATCACAGTCTGTGGTTCATTTTCCCACACTGAATGATAAATATGCTCAGAAATTACTTAAATTAAAAATAACCCAACAACATGATAAAGTGTCTGACAGCTATAAACTAAGCAGCTGCTTGAGAAATTTTGTAATGTCTGTAGCAACTTAAGGAGGGTTTTGGCCTCTGCCTATCTGAAACCCATTTGAAGCAACTTGACTTCTACAGCGTCTGTTTCTATCAGCTAAAAACTGCACGTCAAATATTAAACTCAGTAATAAGGATTCTTCATCTTCTCCACCCATAACACTTGGATCCCAGGATATTTTAAAGCTTAGCCATAAAGCAACTGATGCTAAATTTCTTTTTAATTGGGAGAATCTCCTTAATTTATTTTAGCATTCCTTATGCTTACTATAGAATAGCAATGACACTGTTACTTTTTGCAGATTATAAATCTGTCTCTGTATAAGCATATCATCATGCATGCTGAAATAATAGCTTCAACTAATGAAAATTTGCCTTTGCCTTTGTTAGGGAAACCATAAAAGTGAATTTAAAAGTATGCAAACAATAAGAAGTCATTCTAAAGTATTTGGTTTTGCCAGAGGCAGACACTATTAAAGACCAATGCAGGTGTAATATTTATGGTTAAGGCTGAAGAGTGCAGAGCTTTGTTAATAAAATTAAAGAAATATTCTCAATTCCACAAAGTAAAGCGTAGGTTCCAACCCAGAACCAGGCAAAACATTTCAAAGACGTTGTCTGTGGGTGTGTCTGGAGACTTTATTTATTGCCTTTAGTACAATATATAATAAATAATAAGATAAAAAGGTGAGCTGAGATGTGGTATAGTGGGAGACAAATCACCAAGTAATGGAAGGAAACAGACATAGTAACAATTATGGATTACAATGATCACTGGAACATTACAGCAGTAAAAGAAGAAATTACTCTGTGTAGTTGACAGAAATCAGAAAAAGGAAAGAGTCTTCTTCCCAAAATACTGCACAAAATATAAGGCCAGGAAAGGTGTCAGTGGAGGGGGTTTGGACAACAAAAATCTGTGTATTTAAAGGTTAGTTCTCAAAAAGAGATGGAAGCAAGCCGCATTTATTACTGACTTTATCATTAGAAAACCAGTATTGAATTCTTAGCAATCAATAAGCTTAAAGATGTTACTAATTTTCTATTACTAGTAATCACTATTTCTGATAATTATATAGCAATAATAATCTGATTCACTTAAATCAGTACAGTGCCTGAAGAAGTCAGGTTTAAAGATGTATGACCTTTTAAACCATTTCTTTCTAGAACGATGAATTCTAAAAGCACACAGCAGGAGTAAATCAAAAGTAATAATATACAGGAATTCTTTGAAAACCTTTGGGTCACTAAGCAGAAGTGACCACAATGTAAATTACTTCAAAACTGCAGCAGTAAGATGCAAACCAAAACCAAGTACTGCAACATCAAATTACAGAAAGGATTTTTCTTTGGGTTTTTGTTGTTTCCTTTAATAGCATAACTAGTCAAAATGACTCTTAATATCAAACATGGGGGAAATTAAATTTTGACTCAAGACAGACATACGTTGTCATTGTTAAAACAGAATTATGGAGAGCATAACTTACTTCAGCAAAAAATATAAGATAAAAGTCAGTATTTGTAAGTGGCAAAATCTGCAAGACTACTTCAGCCAAGGTGGAAATCCTATCTTTGTGAACCCAGTAGAAGGAATCATAAATTCTGTCAGACAAGCATCTAAAATAGAATGAGAGAACCAAAGGAAAAAAAAAACCCACAAAAACAAAAACAAAACAAAAAACCAAACAAACAACAAAAACAAAACCAAAAACAAAACACCAAAGACACAGCCAAAGACTAAAAGTTCTTCAGGGCTCCCAGGGGCTTATGGTACAGCCAGTGAACGGTAAGGATATAGCGAGTAAACAGTTCACTTTTTCCTAACAGTACTCATCTCAGGTCATACAGTATCTTCAAGAGGATATCTTCTGCAATAGTTTATTAATGCAACATACTTATGTTCAAATACAAAATCAGTGAAGTATCACAAAGATTCTGATACATGAGAAAACCAAAAGTGACAGTGCAAAGTTGTAGAATTTAGGTGCTATTAGATTTCTAATGAGGTTATTCATTTAATATCTTTCATAAGATTGTATAGAAAGAAACCTGAATCCACAACACTAATTCAGGTATCCAACAGAACATTAATCAGGAGACCTTAAGGACAAATACATAAAAAAAAAAAAAACACAACAAAACAAACAAAAAACCAACCAAAAAAAACAAACAACAAAACAACAACAACAACAAAAAAAAAAGATTAAATATTCTATACAATCATGTGATCATCCAAGGGTTGCTGAGATGAGTAACTCCAGAGTAGACGCCTTCAACACCTGAGCGAGGGGAACCTCAGGCTCCACGAGCCTCAACTCAGAGCGCCGAGAGCCACAGAATCAACATTAAGTCTTCGACGAGACTTGCCCAGGAGCCGGCAGCTCAGCTGACGCGAGCGAGCAGCTGACTCACAGGGGGCGGTGCCAGGAGGAGCGGCACCAGCCCTGACTGGATAAAAACGCGCCCCAGGGACTACGGGCGATCAGGGTGCGCAAGTGGGGAGTGTCAGAGCAGTTCGCGCGGGCAGGCGAGCGGGATGGTGAGCACTCGCCTTATGACCAGGGTCCGGCCTGGGAACTCTGCTTTGAGTGACCTGGCGGTGGCCAACGTACACACGCAGACAGAGCCGATGAGAGGGGAGGCTGCAGCGCAGAGCTCGGAGTGTAGAGAGTGCGTGCACTGGTCTTGTGAGGGGAGGGTGCACAATGGGCAGGGTTGGGCTCGGTGCTCCCTGGTGAAGGTCCTGCTGCAGCAGGTGGCTGAGCTGCGGGACACTGTCAGTAGGCTAAAAGATGTCAGGGAAGCTGAGAGGAAGCAGGACTGCTCACTCCAAGCCCAGACTGTACAGGGACCTCAGGCGTCCAGTGTAGCTTGTGGAGGAAAGAAGGAGGCCGCTAACCCAGGAAGCTGGGAACTTTTAACAAAAAAACCTCCAACAATAAAAGGAGGAAGAGGACAATTAAAAGCAAGGAGCTTCCTCCTAAATCTGATGTCCCCACCCAGAACTGCTTTGCAGTTCTGCAGGGGGCTAACGAGGAAACGGGCACCTCACAGCATGAACAACCGGCTGATGCACTGGTAAAGATCACTGCTGATGCTGCCAGGAAAAAGCGGTGGGTCATAGTAGTAGGGGTGTGTTGCCTACTAGGAGCACGGATCAGGGATGCAGCAGAGGCTGCCTGGTCTAGTAAGTCCCACTGACTTTTACCCACTTGTGATCCATGTGGGTGCTAGTGATATAGATAGCAGTAGCCCAGAGAACATTAAGAAGGACTACAGAGCCCTGGGAGAGGTGGTTGGGGGCTCTGGAGCTCAGATAGTCTTTTTGTCAATTCTGCAGGATAAAGGGGAGTACCTTAAAAAGGCTAGGTGGATTTGGCAGGTTAATAAATGGTTAGAATGGTGGTGCCATAGTCAGGGGTTTGGGTATTTAGAACATGGGACCCTATTTGTGAGGCCATGTCTACTGGAGGCTAGTGAAGCTGGTCTGACAATGAAGGGGAAGGGTGGTTTTGGTAGGAGGCTTGCCAGACTGGTCAAAAAAGCTGTAACCTAGATGTGTTGGGGGAGGAGGGCATAATTCCATCCCAGCACTCCCAGTTAGTTGCCAGCACCTATAATAAGTGCTTGGAGCAATGTGGAGATATTTCAGCCACTCCAGCCAATGAGCTGGCTTCGTTTGGAGCTCAGCTCAGATGCCTCTATAGAAACACCCATAGTATGGAGAACAAACGAGGATTTAGAGATGTATGCACATCTACAGGGATATGATATAATAGGTATCACAAAAACATGGTGGGATGGGTCCTGTGACTGGAGTGTTGGAATGGAAGGTTACAGGCTCTTAGAAAAGACAGGCTTGGCAGACAGGGAGGGGGAGTTGCTATTTATGTTATGGATAGGCTGAAGAGAATGGTACTCTGTCTGGAGACAGGTGATGATTCAACAGAGCATTTGTGGGTCAGGGTTAAAGGGAGAACAGCTATGGGGGACATTACTGTGGGGATCTGTTACAGACCACCTGATCAAGAGGAATCTGTGGATGAAGCGCTCTATAGACAGATAGGAACAGCCTCACGCTTGCAGGCTTTTGTTCTCATGGGGGACTTCAACCACCCTGATATCTGTTGGAGGTACAGTACGGCCCGGCACAAGCAATCCAGGAGGTTCCTTGATTGTGTGGAAGACAACTTTCCTCTGCAAGTAATAGAGGAGCCGACGAGGAGAGGTGCCATGCTTGACCTCGTGCTCACCAACAGGGAAGGGCTGGCTGGAAATGTGACGCTCCAGGGCAGCCTTAGTTGCAGCAATCATGAGATGGTTAAATTTGAGATCCTCAGGACAGTGAGAAGAGTGTGCAGCAAGCTCACTGCCCTGGACTTCAAGAGAGCAGACTTTGGC
>JANHGB010002900.1:5587-18764 GCA_026283785.1 Coracopsis vasa | reverse complement strand
TTCCACAGCTTTTCCCTCATCCATAAGCGGGTCACCTTGTCATAGAAGGAGATCAGGTTAGTCAAGCAGGACTTGCCTTTCATAAACCCGTGCTGACTGGGCCTGATCACCTGCTTGTCCTGTACGTGCCATGTGATGGCACTCAAGGTGATCTGCTCCGTAACCTTCTCCAGCACTAAGGTCAGACTGACAGGTCTGTAGCTCTTCTTGTAGATGGGCATCACATTTGGTAACCTCCAGTCAACTGGGACCTCCTTGGTTAGCCAGGGCTGATGATAAATGATGGAAAGCGGCTGGTGAGCACTCCTGCCAGCTCCCTCAGACCCTTAGGTGGATCCAGTTGGGCCCCACAGGCTTGTGTGTGTCTAAGTGGTGTAGCAGGTCGCTGCCCATTTCCCTTGCATTATGAGGACTTCATTCCAATCCCTGTCATCAAGCTTACTGGTTTGGGTACCCCAGGTACCACTGGTTTTCTTATTAAAGACATTAAAGAAAGCATTAAGTACATTGTCCTTTTCCTCATTCTTTGTCACTATGTATCTACCTGCATCGAGTAAAGGACGAAGATTCTCCTTAGCCATCTTTTTGTTGCTAATGACTGTATAGAAAACATTTTTGTTGTCTTTATGGCTAAATGGCTGTATCAGTGATTATTGGGAACTCCCTCAAAATATTAGTGTCAAGATGTGAGAATATATGAAAATGCTTTTTTGAAAATGTAATACGGGAATGATGGGGAGAATCATAAGGTGTAAGAGTTGTCTTTTGACACTCAAAGAGAGATTTAGGGCATAGAAAGACTAGAGAAGGTTCTGTAAAGAAGATAAAGAGTTCGTATTTGATATAATTAAAACAGTGAAGAGATGCATGGGGAAGGACAGTGTCACATTTTGAAAAATCCTTGCAGAAATATGTTTGTCAGGAATAGGAAAGGACTTAGTGATATATTTTGGGTAAAAATTTTGCTCTGCACATGGACAGCAGTGACAATATATAGACATGTTACATTAAAAAGAAAAAGTGAAGGGCTTGAACCAGACTGCTTGTGGAGACCTTAAGGAGATTTGAGGAAAACGTGGGTTATGAGTCTTTCAAGCAAATAAGACTGTAATGGTGTCCAGGCACATAACTCCTCAGAGGAAAGACTAGGGCAGTTTTAGTCTCTGCATTAGTGGTGTGTATGATCTGCTGGTGTGTGTGCCTCCATGTCTCCCAGTAAATGCCATATCCTTCTTGCTGCGCAGACATTTCAGACTTCAGCTGCCCCTGCTTAACATGCATGGTAGTCACTAGTTAAAATTCATTTTAAGAAATATATGAGAGTTTCTGTTTTCCTGCACTGAGCTCAATGTGGAGTCTAGGCAATGAAGAGATGATAGAGAGACAGGCTAAGATTTCAGCTTTGCTAAAAGGGGCAGACCTGAGATTCAGTAATAGTGTAGCTGCTTTTGTTTGTGAATGACATATCCAACAAAGAGGCACAGAGGAGAAGGAAAAACAGCCAGTATTCTATAGAATCCCCATCAGAACTTGGAAGGATGATCATATAAGGTCACAGACAAGCTCTTCAAGATAAAGTATTTTCTTTAAATCATGAGTTGTCTACATTTATATCTGAGATTACAAGCTTTAGTTTTAGCTTAAAGCTGATCATGATCTTCCTGTAGTTTCCACAGATTCCTATGGTGCTGAGGTTTTTAAAGGTGGTAGGACAAACACAGTAACAGATGATGGTTAGGCAGAGTTAATATTGACATATGTCCTGTACAGTGAAACGGATCCTCTGAAGGAGAATAGGAGAATTGGTTTCTCAAGAGAGCAATCTTCTTGAAAAGAAATCTACTTAAACATGCTGTAGGAAATTATTTTAGGTGGTTAAGTCATCTGGAAGATGTAGAACAAATGGGAAAAATAAAAGGAAACATCACCACACTTTCATTCAAATGTCATCCTAGACTTTTTTAAAGGGATTTGGGTGGGGGAGGATCCAGGGAACTGTGCACCATGAAGTACAAATCTTATACCAAGCAAGTTATTAGGAACTATAATAAAGGATAAAATTAGTGGACATAGAAATAATTATGATATATGGTGGAAAAACCAGCATAGTTTATTTATTAGTGAATCACATTTCCCAGATTAATAGATCTGGTTGACGCACTCTGCTTGAATGTCTAAAAATTATATGACAGAATCTCTCAAGAAAGACATCTAATTTCTTTAATCTGTTGTGAGGGAAGAGGTATGGGCAGTGTCTTCTGTGGGTCAGGTCTTTCATGCAGAACATCTGAGTAGGTCGGAGAGCAGGTAGGAGTGTGAAAGCCATCCCAGTCCCTCCACTCAATCCATGTTTCTCAGAATCACTTTCCCGTTGTATTTTCTCTAGTGCAAGAACTAAGGGGAACGAGCCGAAGTAAATTACTAGGTGCCAGGTTTACAACAAGCAAAAGGAAATAGTTCCGCATGCAACATGGAATTAAGTAGTGAAACACGAATGTGACAGGATGCCAGAAGTATATATGGATTCAGAAACTGAAAAAATCATATGCTTTTCTTCTGTTAAGGGCTGGCCAACTCTGGAGGCAACCTCTGGCTCAGGAACCCTCTAAAATACTGATTGCCTCAAGGTTGGAAGGAAGTGTCAGCCTTTAGTTGACTCATTTTTATATTGTATCCCTAAAGAATCAATGCTAATCATAGTTAGAGACAGAACAGTGTGTTGCCTTTGACCTTGCAAAGTGTCAGTCACACATTCTTAAGAGAAAGCAAATTCAAGGTTAATATGAAGAAAAAAGAATTAAAAAAAAAACCCATTTGCTTTCTTTGCCCATTTTTTTTTCCCAGCTTTACTGAGCACAGATGGACTCTCTGGGTTTCCCAAAGAAAGTAAGAATTAGCAGAAGAGGCATCATATTTATGAAGTTTTTATTAGGATTTGTAATCTCTGAGTTTTTCCTATTAAGCAAAACACGAACTCAGTAAACCACTTCTGTCTTGTTCATCTTGTGCTTTTGTAGTGCGACTAAATGCAAATGCATCTACAATCCCTTAGAGTCTGGAAAACGGTATCCTTAAATCACAGCAGAATTTTAAAGATATGTGCATTTGGGACAGGTTGATGAACTGTGGGGATGACCTGCATTGCACAAGTTTGACTGAAGACCCCAAACAGTGTGAGGCATTGATTATCTAATCAATTCCTCAAAGATTTGTTTAGCCAAGACCAAGTGTTTGTGACTTCAGCTATCAGTTCAATGAGTAGCCCAAAAGTCTATGTTCACCTTGACTTTTTGCAGGATGTCATCTTTGAGGGACATACTGAAGGAACATTTAAGGAAGTCAGAAGAGAACTAGATGAAATCATAGAAGTCCAAAGAGAACAAGACTGTCTTTTGCCCTCAGGCTTTTGGATGCCTTGTCCCTCGCATTTTGCTTAGTTTGCATTAATTTAGGGCTAAGTTCCTTCTGCTATGCAGAACCCATCACTTCTGCCCAGCTTTCCTGTTCATTACTAATGTCACTCTATCCAGCCTCTGAATCTGATTTCCTTTCTTGAAGGCCTGGTTTCCTTTGTTCTGCTCTACACTTCACACAGAGTAGTTATTCAGCTGGTTTCTTTAGACTTCATCCAACTAATTGTGCCAGAGCTCTTTGAATAGGTTATCATTAAAGTCATACCAACCCATT
This sequence comes from Coracopsis vasa, assembly GCA_026283785.1. Lineage (NCBI taxonomy): Eukaryota > Metazoa > Chordata > Aves > Psittaciformes > Psittacidae > Coracopsis > Coracopsis vasa. Next base: position 15,077 of record JANHGB010002900.1, on the reverse strand, counting down.
ATTGTGCTTTGTCTGGGAGGAATTTGTTGCAGCCTTTGTAAACAAATGATGGATTCCCAGTGTAATGAGGCCTTCCATGATTGAAGAGTTTTATAACAACTGCGTAAAATCGACTAGAATGTATAAATTGTACACAGGTTCCCCTTCTCCCTTCTCATAAATCACAGGTTACTGATGTACCTCTTGGCTACAGAAGAATTATTAAATATTTTGGTAAAAAGAGCTTCAGTTGCAAAAGAAAGGAACCACACAAGGAGAAAAGCCCCAGATAGAAATTATAAAGGTTGTGTTCAAAGAACTTCAGAATGAAAAGAAGATGGAGTGATAAATGGAATGATACTGATGAAACAAGTTGGTTCAGGGTGGGATGTTTTTATAATGGGAGTGATCAAAGCAAACTCATGTGAGGGAATAATCTCAGGGAGAGTGAGAAGTTGAGTGTGGTAAAAGGGAAGTGATGAGGAAGTATATGATAGAGAACAGGAAAGACCGTGCTATAAAGCAGGTGGAGACTGGAACGTATGGGAAGAGGGAGTACTGCTTCCTCAGCTGTTTGTTTGTTATGAACTGACCTGATCAGTCTTGCTTTCTGTGCTTTCAGCGTAGCACCCCTGTCTCTCCAGCTGTACACTGGTCTCCACCAGTGTCCTATTGGTCTAGAGTTAATCACTTGTGAGAACCATGTAATCCTGTGTTAGGGAGCATGTAGCATTCTTCTGCTGTTACAATTATGGGAATTTGCTGCATCAGATGATGTCTTTGGGCCTGATGTTTGTGCTTTATGTTGCTTTATCTCCTTTGAAGTTGGTATTGGCACGTATTTCTACAATTTGTTTCTGTTGCGGGTTTTATCTTGTGGCTTGACCTCTTTTCGTGCTCCTTGGGCTGTGCCTTCCCCCATGACAAGGGTGTAGGCCGGCCTGTTAACTTGTGCCATAAACACATTCCTTCCTTCAGGGTGGTACTGAGGATGAGGCAAGAGGTTAATAGGAACTTCTTCAAATAGCTATGGAGTTTTGTCTGGCAGGATGCATGCTGTGCTGTTGTATTCTATCCTGCTGTACTGGCCCTGCATGCCTCACTTAAGTAAATCTCTCTCCAGTCATTGATGTGGGTGTGTCTGCCAGTCCTGTATCAGGAGGGAGTTAGAGCGGAGTCCTTCATCTATATGTAGGGATTGCCTGTCTAACTGTTGAGCTTGAGCTTGGCTCTGTGCTTGTTGTTTTATGCCCTTGTATTGATGCAAAGCAAATGGTTGTTGCTTTCTTGAGGTCATGGCAGATTTTGTTCTCTTTGGCCTTCCATACTACAGATCTTCTTGTAGTTCAGAGTGGTTATTGTGTTCAACATTGTTGCATCCTGAGTTTTCCTGAATAACCAGACATCTGTTTGCTTTTCAAGCCACAGAATTCCAGCTAAAAAAGAGAGAGTTCTTGGGAGCATACAAAACTAATCTCTGCATGCAAAAAAAAGTTAAGTTAGCAAGTGAAGGCAGTGGTGCAGTTAGTCAGCCAGTTTAAGACTCTGTGGGCTGGAAGATTCAGGCATTCAAATAAACTGTCTTTTACTTTTCTGCTAATCCCTCTCTGCTCCCTCTTACTTTTTTTTTTCTTCCCCTGACTTCCTCTTCCTGTTAGCTACTAATTGGTATAATACTGTACAGGGTATGTCTTTAATCTGAGATATATATTGAGTAAGAAGAGTATGTGAAAAATAGTAACACATCATAGAATCATAGAATGATTTGGATTGGAAGGGACCTTAATTATCACCTAGGTCCACCCCCCTGCCATGGTCAGGAACATATTCCTCTAGACTAGATTGATCAAAGTCCCATGCACCTGGCCTTGAACACTTTCAAAGATGAGGCAGCCACAACTTTTCTAGGCAATCTGTTTCTTCCTGTGTTTCTACTCTCTTTTCTAGCTGAAAATATCCTTTAAAATTTAGGATGACTCCTGCAAATCTTATTCACCTGAGGTAGTTTCTCTCTCTCAAGGGTAAAAACCATCTAAATAGGAACTACACACTGTCAAAAGGCACACCACAGGATTTTGATCTTTAATTTTGATCTGCTTTTAGAACTAAACATCAACTGAATAAAAGTTGAGGTGTGGTTATCAACAAAACATGGCTGCATATAATTTCAACTGCAAAGTGAATGTATTACACAGATAAATGGACATCTCTGCTGATAAGCATACTCATTTTGTGCATGACTGTTAATTTGGTAATGCTCCACTTACAAATACAAATAGGTTTGAAAAATAGGGCCTCATGCTAGGGACTTCTGAGTTCATAAAGGTTTCAAAATTAAATATTTACTTTTGAAAGTCAGAAGATAGATTTCTGCTAGAAGAATATAAAATCAGTTTTCAATTATAACAGAATATTACACATTGTTTCAAATAACTCTGCTTAGAGCTGAATTTTCACATATGGCTTGTAGCTTTTCAGTTATTTGCAGCAGTGAAGTATTTCGTACTTTATATAAACATTTCATTTTGTTTTTCATCAGGTACAGTTTCCTTGTTTTCTTTGAAGAGTGAAAGAATATCCATCTCCAGGTAACCCGAGGGATACCTTCATGGACAAATTACTATGAGGCAAGTTAGGGTGTGGATTTACAGTATGTTACCTACTCCACCCAATGGCTTCTCTTTATGGTACATGTAAGGTCTTTGCCACCCATCCATTGAGATGCAAACTACAGTACACTCAATGGGGGTAAGATTACATGTGCATCCCAGCAGTTGCTGCTAATGTACTGTAGTTTCACAATCTATGTTATCTCTTAGCAACTTGTTTGTGTGGTATATATGTACCATAGCAAAAGGTTATACACAAACAGAAAGGGAGTTTAGAAGAGTATTACTTGCAACCCCAAACTCAGTATCGTCTTAGTAAGAGGCAACGTGTATTGTATTTGTGTGTAATATAGTGCATTTGTTATTGTGAAACTAATTTGTGGGCTGAAATATTCACCAGGATTATTTTTGGAAGATATTTTAGCCAAATAGTATTTTATGTTTGCTCTTTACTGAAATGTTTTTCTGCACATAAGTTAGAGACATCATTGATTTATTCAGTTATTGCAAGAAGACAAAGTATTTACTATTATACGTCATTCATTCATGAGAGGTTTGGACGGACTTCTGCCTCTAAAACAGAGGGTGATCTTCTATTTTTATCTCCTGTTACAAAGTTCTGCGTTAGAATTTTTTAAAGGAAATAAAAGGACTAGGAACAGTTCTCTTTCGTATAAAGCCAAGTCTATGAAGTGTGGTTAACATATTTAACTCCATTTTCAAAAGGCCCTTATATTCTTTTTGTCTCCACTCCTTCTTTTTCCTTCTCTCTCTGTTATTCACTCTAACTTGCTGTGACTCATGTTTTCAGCGATTCCATTTAGTTTTCACTTAAAATGTGTTAATACTACTTGCCCCTTGTCTTTTGCTTCATCAAACAAGGTAGCAGAAACTATATAACATAGTAAATGAAATCCAACTAAATCCATACTTACTGTTGTTAGCACTAAAATATCTGTATCTATGGCTTAATTATCAAACCCTATGAACTGTGAATGTGTAATTACTAGAACTGTATTTGTAATTACAGATTTCCTTTCTCTTTTTATTTATTTGTTCTTCTGAAAAATGCAACAAAACCTCAGTAAAAATATTCTAATATTTGAGAATCCAATTCTTTAAAGCAGTGGAACTGCAGTTTTCAAGGAATGGATTTTTGAAAATATTTTTGCACATAAAAACAAGGGATAAAAATATCCCTTTGCTTCTAAAGGGCTCAAATTGGTTACAAGCCTGTATATAAACTGCTGAAAACTCAGATTTCTTTGTATACTAAACACCTTTTAAAATCTGACTTCTTAGAACTTCATGCACTTTTGAAAATGAGACATAGGCTCTGTAAACGTTATGGCATTTCTGAAAATATTACCTTATGCTTCCCGTCAATGTTTATCATGTTGAGCCAAACTGCAGAGACTGCTGACAATGGTTGCTCTATTTGGAGAATGTGTACTTTGGCAAGCACAGATTTTCTTTTAGAAAAGTGCAAAACCTGGAATGGTATTTTTAGAGGAGCTATGAAGGGAATCCCATTAAGCTTCCAAATCCATCAGATAAGTACCTTAAAACTGGCAGGAGTGAAGAACAAAATGTGTCTTTTAGGGCTTAGAGTTATTTAGAAATAGAAATTAATCATGACTCGATGAGAAGAAAATAACACAGCCATACCTTTTTATGTGTAATATACAGCCCATTTTCTCAAGGAGTCAGTAAAAACTAAGCCAATAATCCTGGAACTGAGCTCACAAAAGCAGGAGATGCTGCCTACTTTTTTTTCTGTGTTGTATTGTTTGCACTGGAGTACAAGGAGCCGCCTTGTTGAACACTGTCCTATACATAGTTGCTTGAGTGCCCAGTGTTACCCTCCAGTAAATGAAAGGTAACCTGATCCCACATGAAAGAAAAGTAAATTAGCGCATTTTTACTGCAGGATTTCAGCATACAGACAGGGTCTACTCAGAGAGTATCTGGCACCTACAAACTCCGGCCTTTCTTATCTTGCAGTAACCTGGTTTAATTCCTATAGGTTTATGAAACTGTTGCAGTGGTCAAAATGGTAAGTAAAGCTTGTGATATATATGAATGAAACTCTAAGAGACTGAAACTTGATTCCCTTGAAAAGCCTTGCTAAAACATCAGCAGCTGGCATTTTCTCTGCTGACTTCAGTTGGGTTTGGATTAGGCAAAAGCAGGCTGCTGCAGTCTTGCAGGAGTTCAGAGATAATGTCTTGAGATTGTACCAGGCTGTGAACTGCTGAGGCAAAACGTAAAGTCTTGACATCATGTTGCCACCGCATGAGCTGTTTATGAGCCTGCAGATTGCCCTGCAGTCAGTCGGGAAGCCTGGTGGAGCATAGCAGGTGCTGCAGCACGGACCTGACCCAGCCCCTGCTGAAATCAGGGAGGAGGGGTCCTGTTGTCATTTAGCTTGCTTGAGTGAGGCCCTCCTCAGGAAGCAGTAGACAACACCAGATGAGTCCAAAATGTGAGTTCCTTTATATTTTTTCTGTCCTACAATTGCTAAAGCTCCTCCTGCTTTAGCAGCTGTCGCGGTGTCTCTTCACTTAACAGCTCTTGAGCAACTGTTGCTTTTTTCTTTCCTTTCATGCCACAGCCCATTATTAAGCAACTTTAAAAATAGATACATACATAGATCTATAATACGTACATTCTTGTACATTGATTGAAGAGGCAAAAGGGACAAGTGCCTGTGGGAAGTTTTGGTCTTGCAATGACCTGAGGAAAACAAAGTTACTTGATTTTTTTTTTTGTTTTCTTTCTCTAGAAGATTCCTGCTGTGATTCTTTGGAATTTTCCTAACAAATTCACATTACTGGTATCCACATGTGTTAATCTTTTCTGTGAAGAGAGAGAAAGTTTGTCCCAACTGCCACTCCATCAGAGAGATTTCTTGCTGGGATACCCAGGCACATGTTTGGCAGGTAGACGAGATGACAGAGAAAGATGTCCAGCATACTGAGGTGGTGCATGCTGTTTGTGGAGCAATGGATGCGCCCAGGGTTAAGGATACTGATTTGCCATCATGTGTCTACAGAACATCTTAAGTCAACCAGCTTTCCCATGCCCACTGTCAATGCAGTTATAATCTCTCTGCTTCCAAGCAGGTATAAAGGCATATTTAGCTTTTGAAGATTTTCATAGATTGCTGCCAAAAAAAAGTATTTGTGGAACAATTGAGCTGAATCATTTTGGCCATACTTCATCTGGTGCATGTTACATGGCAATTACAATGAAGGCAATTTTCTTTTCATTTAGCGCCACAGATGTAACTCACACTGCTTCTTCAGTGATACATCCCACATTTTCTGTGTCCATTGAATTAAACCATTATAGGTACAATTTTCATCACTAGACCTTTTCTTCCCATCTCAGACATATTAGCCATACAATGACATTGGAAACAGTACCAGCCACCCAGAAACAGATTATTGGTTACCTTGACTGACAAAGTTCAGCATATCTCTGAAGTCCCTTGCCTTTGGACAAGTAGTTCACTCTTCCAGTATGATTCATGTTTGTACCCATTGCTTATTGTCCTAGAGCTCATTTTCTCTGGGCTTTTGTCAGCGTTGCCTAACAGAAGCCTTTTCAGAAAGGGCAGCAAATCCTATGTCCTTTGTCTGCCTTTGAGAATTTGGAGGTATTGTTTAATCTTCAGCATATGTCTGTCCTTGGATGATGACCTCCATAGACCACTGAACATGTGTTCATTATGATGATTAATTTCTTTTATAAGTGTGATTTTCATCATGAGCATGAAGTGATGGCACATCTAGCATCCCACGTAAACAATTTAATTCTTTTGGAGTTGTGCAGACCTGCAGTTCCCTTGGCTGTAGTTTAAAGACATTAAAGGCATTCAGAATGTTCGTTTTCTGCTAAATTAAATATCTGCGCTTGACAAATCCCATTTTGCTCATTTGTTTTCTTGTTGCTGAACAGTGCAAAGTCCAGATCAGAATTTAACTTTTCAGCCTGTCAGAGTTGAGGCAATGGAGTTTAGCTCCTGAATACAATTGCAAATGATTGTAATAACATAGCTGGAAACAGTGTTATCTCCTGAACAATGAGTTGGTGCAATGGATTAGTAGAACAACCACATGTGCAGCTGTAATATTTCACCCTAAGGCTATTACTCAGGAGTGAAAATAATCCTTTGAAAAAAGTACACATTATTTTTCTAACCGGTATGAAATAAGCAGCTTCACCTGCAGCTTCCCAGAAGGGAAGAAGTTGCTTCTCGCTGAAGTATGAAGTATGCCCTTTTAAGAAGTATGTTCGTTTAAGTCTGAAATATGTTCCGTTGAGAGGTCACCTCTCAGATCTAATCTGCATTCCAGGGAGTGCTTTGCTCAAGGACATGTGCTCAAGTTTTGTCTGAGTTGTTTTGTTTCATTTCCCTTTCATTGCCTTGAGACCTGAAAGCAGAGGTGTAATATACTTTTGTAGACCCTGCTTTCAGGAAGGAGTACACTTTTCCTCCCTCCATTTATTTATCCATACCTGTAATTCACACATTTCCTCAGTGTGCATCAGCTTGATGCTGCAAACTTTGAATTTCACTTGTGTGATTTCAGCTACCCTAAGATACTTTTGTAATTCTAGAACTTTAATTATCACATGGGTCTGCATACCAGCATCCAATTTACAATGAGCAATGACCTCTCTGTTTTCTAATTATCAGTAATTCATCTCCTGGTGTGATGTTTTCTAGTGTTTCTATGAAAAATTCCCTCGGATCAGTAGTCAGAAAGGGCAAGGACTTTATTATGCGATGCAATGCAACTGCTGTGGCTTGTAAATTCTCTCAAAGTTGTATGGTCAATTAAACTTTTGTTCCATTTTTTCATGTTGTATGATCTGTATTACCTTGGTCTGGTTGTCACAGGAGGCATCGTGAGCTAGTCTTGCCAGATTTGCATACTTCCCAGAGTAGGTCTACTCTGTGCAAAGCATCTGCAGAGATCTCTAAGGGAGCCCTAAACGAGCTAGGTCAGGTATCAGAAGCAATGAAGTCATGGAGTCATCAGTGTGACACTTTGATGCAGGGTGTGTCTTTCTGACTGGAATCCCCATTCTGTTAGTACTCTGGATTCTCATGTGTATCTGAAAGCATGCAAGATACTGTCTACAGGATTAATTCTGGACCACACAACTTCCCTTAGGAAAATGTTGGAACTGCTACCTAGGGCTAATTCTTAGTGTTCATTCAGCAATCTGTCTCTGAGCTTTTCTGTGTTGAACTCCATTCAGAAGTATTTTTCGGATAAGAGAGTTGGTATTTGTGTTCAATTTGTGCAATATGATGTCATGCTAGACATCTAGGTTTGTTCTAAATTAGCTGGTGTGAATATATGGCAAGCAACATGCTGTGCAGAATTCAATTTTCGCATTTATATTAACACAGCCACACCAGCATAACCATCATGATGTCTAGAGGCATGTACAGTTTCAGCATCATGTCACTGCCTCAGTTCTCTTGCTTCAGTTCTGGGAACACCAAGTGACTTGCAGAGCATAGCAATCTCTAGGGCTGGCTCCAAAAATGGAAAAGTTTGCTTTTCAGCCCTACTTTATCACAGCTCTTTTCTTAGTTTTATTTCCCCTTTAATCCCACAGTGAAAAGTCTCCTCTCCATGTTTCAGTTCTACATGGAGAACAGTGCTTCTTCCTTTCTGAGGCACAGCTTCTTACTTGCCCTCCTCAGGTCATAATCTCTGGTGTCTCACTGCACATCTAGCAGAAGTAGTTTGAGAAAGTATGCTGGAAGTTAGGTTAGACTGTCTTGTTTCCCCCCGCACCCACGAGAACTTATAATGAATCAAACAACTTCAAATGCACCGAATGAGCAATAGTTGGCAACTAAATTCTTACATCTGTTTCCAGAGTATTTAGATAATTGGTACTTTACTGTATTCAGGTAAGTCAGCATTTAACCAAATGCATAAGAACTTGATCTTGTCCAAAACCAAAAAAAGGATCTCATGATGACTGTCATCCTTTTCCCCAGTTTCTGTTGTTTGTGCTGACAGAGTAAGCTGCTGTCTGCCTGTTTCCTACAAAATGGCTGTTGATATTTCTTTGATGATATGAAGCGCCTTGAGATTTATTGATGAAAAATGTGCTAGTGTCTGGCATGTTTTTACTGTGGCGAAAGAGTACTCTAGTTCAGGATTGCTGCTAGTCTGACTACCTGTGCAGGACACGAAACTCTTCAGTTTTGCTTATTTTGAGAAAGCCATTCAGAAGGGAAGTCAAACCTCAAGAAAGAAAGTAAGAAAAAGAAATCAAGATATTCTTGGGATGATTGTCCCTGTGTGGTTTATTAATTTAATATTGAGAATTTTCTTTTTGTGGCCAGCTGTGAATCTCAATTTGAATATAAGGGGGATTTTCTTTTCTGCAGTGTTTTTGCCTCCTCTATTATTTGAAATGTCAAGAGCTGGTAATAAGGACCAACAGTAGAAAGCCACTAACTTCGGTTTCTGCTATCAAGGTGTTAGTGTTTTAGGACAATGAGATTGTTGAAACTAAGAGGAAAATGGTCTTAGGTGGATTTTCTCAGCGGACAGAAACTTAAAAGCTGTAAAATTTCACCGAAAGCAGATCAAAGAAAATTTGCAGAGGCAAGTTGTTAGAATTGCAAAACATAGGAAATGTGAGACAGTGATTCACAGACTGCTTGGGAAGAGAAAAAGGAGTTTTCTTTTGTAGCAGAAAAAACATGCTTAACTGAAGTATGTATGTGCTGAGGAGGAAAGGAGCTAACTTCATGGGAAAACGAATTCCCTGGCGTTGAGAAGAAGCCATGAGCAGTAAGCCAGCTGGGATACTTCCCTACCTCCTCTCCAGGATAAAAAAGGTGGGGAACTGGGCAGGAG
>JANHGB010002898.1:0-73836 GCA_026283785.1 Coracopsis vasa | reverse complement strand
GGGCAGTTTCACTCAGAATTCTGCCTTCTGTGAATCTCTCTCTTCAGCATATAATTGTATAGAGAAAGGCATAGATAGCTCAGGTACAAAAAGGTATATTTCAGACATCAGGCTCTCAAACAAGCCTTTGAGTTGTACACTTTTTATAGAACTATTCCTAGATGCCCACTTACATTGACACCCAAATATCTCTGAAAATTATAGCTAGATACAGCCAAGTAAAGACAGAGTCACCTGTAAAGTGTCTTCAGAGCCAAACTGACAAGAGCAAATGGTAAAAGCACTGAACACCAAAAAGTTTTCATCAGCTGGATTTAACCACTGAAACTTTGAAAATTACAGGCCAGCGTGCCAATAGAGCATCAAAGATTTCCTGCATAAATATGAGATTTAGGAGAACAGTAGTGAAAGTAGTAAGGTGAAAAGTTTCATCAACAATGTAAGATGCATGAAATGCAGCAATAGATAAATAGAAGGGAAAAGGTAAAATACAGATGGCTTTTTGCTTCATTAGATACAAAAGAAAACGATTGAGGAGAGATTGCAAAAAGGGTGGCTAATGTGGACAGTTTTAGAATCAAGATGTGTGAATTGTCAGTCTCTGGGAAGTGAGAACATCTAATGGCACTTGTAGAACAGCAAACTGCATTATTACAGGTATTGGTTTGTTTATACCCTTGTCCATAGTGCATCTTCTACTCAATAATTACCTTGCATAAAGTATAGTAGGAATTAGCTTTACAGGGATTTTTTTGATTGGTATTACCACTGCACATCAGAAAAAAAAGTTCTTATGCTTTAAAGAAGGACTTTAATGTCAAGGTTAATAACTGGTACTCTGCATCTGGAGGTAATTCATAGAGTCTGTAGATAATAATATAAACAAAATACTCAACTCCATTTCTTTCAATTCCAGCAAAACTGCAGTCAATACACAGATCCTCAAGATACATGAGTAGCATACATTTGAAATTAAAATCTTCTAAAATTTGCACAGTTATCCCTTGTCATAACCACTGAAAAAAAAAAAAAAAAAAAAACCAAACCTGAAAAACACCAAAGCTCATGTTTTCCACAGCTTCCACATTCAAAGGAGAGAAGGAGAAAAAGTAGCTGTCTGTCTCGTTAAACTCCCAAAGCATAATGATACTGATTATCCTCCTATGAAATGTGCATATTGTTTGCTCTTACTATTCATTGAACATTCTTTACTAAAGAAGGACTTGTTCTTTGCCAGACAACTTCTTTATTAAAGCTAGCTATAGCGTTATCATGCTTACAGCAGAATGGTAGAGATACAATTTTTATTTGTCATGCCAAAACCAGGCAAGTAATCAATCATGTTGCAATTAACAAGGAGAAATACCCTTATCTTTATCAAGCTTTCTAGTCTTGCATTTCATAAACTAGATGGAAACCATACAGGAGAAAAATGTTAATAGAACAATAACTCTACAAGCCAAGGCCTGTACACATTTACTCCAGTAACACAAAGTACAGTTATTTATGAAGTTGACAAGAACATCAGTACCCTGTGTGGAAGGGGCTCTTATGATCAGAAAAACTGGTGGCTCTGCAAATGTAACACACAATCACCTTTTAAATTAGTGTCCTGGATTCAGCGGTAGCAGTCATTTTTTCTCTTTCTTACTAGCTGGTGCTGTGCTGTGTTTTTGACTTTCAGCCTGGGAACAGTGCTGATAACATCGATGTTTTTAGTTATTGCTCAGTAATGTTTAGTCTGACCAAGGACTTTCTGAGTCTCATGCTCTGCCAGGGAGGAGGGGAAGCCAGGAGGAAGCAGAGACAGGACGTCTGACCCAAACTAGCAAAACGGGTATTCCATACCACAGCATGTCATGCCCAGTATATAAACTGGGGCAGTTACTCAGAAGGGCCAGATTGCTGCTCGGGTCGGGCTGGGTATCGGTCAGCAGGTGGTGAGCAGTTGTATTCTCTTCCCTTGTTGTTTCCCTTATCATTATTATTATTGGTGGCAGCAGCAGTGGTTTGTGTTATACCTCAGTTACTGGACTGCTCTTATCTCAACCCATGGGAGTTACATTCTTTCGATTCTTCTCCCCATCCCTCCAGGAGGATGGGGGGGTTGGAGTGAGGGAGCGGCTGCGTGGTTCTGAGTTATCGGCTGGGCTTAAACCACCACACTTGGACACCAGCTCCTCCCCTCCTCCCGTATTCACACGTAATAATGTGAAAACCACTCTCCTAAGGCTATGGCAGTCTAACTTGTTGTGCACTGAGGAGGGACACCCATCACTGAAATTTAGAAAACAGAATTTATCGTCTAACATTGTGTGAAAATAAATTCTGTGACGTGACATCACCTTGTCCTTTATACAAACACTTGTTCGATCTGGTTTTAGCCCCTCTATTGTGGTTTGCATTACCAGTAAAACATGCATGCATCTGTTATGCTCACAATCTTCTCACACCACTGGGGGCTGGATAGTCATTAACATCCCTATCTAAGAAAGGGGGACAAACCGGCAAATGCAGAGTATCAAATTGCATAACTCTTGGCTCTTCATCCCGTGTTTATGCTAGTAAGCCATGACACTGCTTTTTACATGCAATTGCAATTTGTCTTTTTTTCAGGTTACTCATGATTTGGAGAATGCTGCTTTAGGCAGTCAATAGCAATTATACTTGGTGAAAAGAACATACAATACAAATTAGAGCAATATAGATTTTCCCCCCTGTTACTTTAATGTTTAGTTACCCTGTTAGATTTAAACTGAGTACATAATGTTTAAGAAATTGCTTTCACTAAAACCCATTAACTGACACTTAGAAATAGCATTTTAATCGAAAGGATTGCAGCAAAACATTGCTGCAATTAATAGGTATTTTGGAGCAGTGAAAAATCCACTTTAAACCAAAGTGTATCTATGGTGGAAAGTTGTTTATATCCAATACTTCAAAGTATCTTGAAAACTGAGGGCAAGATCCTTAGCCAGCTCCAGTGAAAGCCATGGGGTTGCTCCCATTTACATTCCTTGAGGTCTTTGCCCTGTGATTTAAACCCATATTTCATTGCCTTGGCAAAACACACTGCCTTGCTGGTGACTTGTTTTGCTCTCCCTTTGGCTTAGTTAAATATATTCAGCCAAGCATATATTATTCAAATTTATTATGAAGCATCTCCATATCAGTCCGTACATCCTTCTTTGACTCTATATGAGGAAACACCTTTGTTTAAACAGCAACATGAAGAGATTTTTGTAATACGTGATTTCCATACTTACAGTATATTCAGTGTCAGTGCCTGGAACCTGAGAATACTTTTCTGCTGAGAGGATCTGCTAAAATAATGTCTGAATACTGCCTGCCAAGAAATATGGATAAGAACATTTTATATTGTTAAATAAAAACACAATAATGGAGTCTTATACTAGAAATTCTCATCCGCAATGTAAACTTGGTAGTTTAGCCAAAGCAGATTCTATAGAATTCTTTATGGCATCAGTAAAGGCACTATTTTTCAATGTAAAGATTCATCCATCATTCCACTTCTCTTGAGGAAATTTTTTATGAATGTGCTAGAAACGCTAACAAAATATAAGACTCTCTCAACGCAATCAGGTGGAGGAAGAAAGATAATACAGTATATGTTTTATTAATGTATAAGAAGTTTGTTAATCTGTAAATGGGGTCAGCCATGAAATGTTCATTCCTGGAATTCTTTGGGAATCCCGAAAATTATGTGGGAAGATTTAGTGGTACTTATAACTATACTGACAACTGACAGCCATTCTGTTTCTGCATATGCTTGTATCAGTTTGCACTGATGAAAAAAGCCACCAGATCAGTAGGTATTTCTCTAATGGCTGGGATGACCAACTTCATGATTTTCTGATGGGGAACAAGCCGCTGTCTGTTCAGACTGAAAAGCTCAACAATTAGGAACAGATCAGTGTCTAGTTATATGTGGACACCACAATGTTGCTCAGTGTTGGTTGAAGGATTTTAGATCAGCTATGCTTGGACAGCTTTTATGAACTGCTTTAAAAGGACAAGAAGATACTTACCCAGAACAATGGCTCTTATGCCCCCAGGAGGTGGTCCACATCTACTAAAAGTTTATCCTTCCTCTAAAAATCAGGTCTCATCTCCTGAGTGATTTCATATTTGTACATTAGCCATTCAATTTAAAGCATGGAACTTTATATAGCAACTAATCTCTGTGTGGCCTGGCAGAGTTGGTTGTCACATATAATTGCTTGATTTGGACAGTATTCAAGCTAGTGGCCCTCTGTATCCAGGATAATCTCTTTTCAGAATATACTGTGCACTCTTTTGAAGGTAGCATCATCATTAGCAGTTTTGCTGAAGAGCAATATTTAAAAAATTACCAACAGGCCATTACTTGAATTGCCTACCTCTGTCATTTCAGCACATCTAAAATAGGAATTCTCTCACTCTTTCAGAACATAAGAGGTTTGTAATCAACCATTTGTGTAAATCTGGGGGCATGTAGGTAGTCATGAATTGTCTGCTTTCCAAATAAAAAGAATGTTTAATTAGTGTCAGAAAGCTTCTTGTACAAACAAAAGGTTGTCCGTGGTTACAACTGCACTCTACAAAACTCCTTTCGATCTAGACAGACCTGTGCTGACAGCAAATGGCACATGTTTATCCAGCCTGCAGCATACAAGGCATATGCAGTAGCTGTGGGCAAATACTGTACTTGATGATTTGTCTTTATTTACTCTCATGTGTTTCTCCAGCATAGCTAATGTAAAACTTGGTCTCCATCAAAAAGAGTGTCCCAACCACCTTGTTGTTCTGGTACTGAATGGCAGCAAAGACAGCAGGGCTCAGTCCATAACTTGGATACTTGGTCACATTTGCACACATCAGTAACATCAGCAACAACATCAGCAACCCCATTATTCTTGCACTTTCTCCTTTGTACACATCTGGAAATACCTTCTGATCTTCGTATGCTTTGCCAGCACTTCACTGTTGTTACGCTGGATAAAGTTGCAACTTTACTCAGGGCAACAACTGCAAGAACTTACTTGTGAGTAAGGGGCTAAAAACTATTGTGGCAGCTTTTGGTGTGAAGATTCAGTTTTATAGCATTGGAACACACCTTCAGCCACTGTAAATCTATTTGTATTATGTCCAATTAACTACTTTATGTCATACCAGATGATAAGCATTCAGGTGAATTTTACAGAGGTTTGCAAGAAAATTTTACTAAGTCTTCTAATTTTTATTGATATCAGCTGGGAATATTATTGAGATCTGTTAAGAGGGATGGTGAATCAGCGCCAGTTCTGCCAGGCCTTTTATGTTGTCTCCATATCTGCCAACTGTGGGGTGCATGACACAACAGCTAATGGACCCACAGAGTGGTTCAAATCATGTATTCCTTAAAAAATGCAGAATGTCCCACATGGCTTGGAATTTGGGGACAACCAGGCAAAATCTGCCTCCAGGCAGCAAGCCATCACTGAGGCCAGCAAACAGAAAGACAAGAAGGGAAAGCCTTTCAGCCCAAAGATCGGCAGTTACTGTTTGCATTTCCTCCAAGTCTCCACCTTTTTAATATTTGGGGTTTTTTTAGTAACAAAGATTCATTAATCCTCAACTCCTTATCAGCGCAGACATCAATGTGTAGTAAGTGCAATTCACTTGGTTTGGTAAGTGTGGTTGTCTGTGTGTTAATTGTGGAAATATTCTCATCAGTTATTTTGCATGCCCAATCTTCGTTAGACATGTCATGGATCTAGGAGTCAATAGTCCATCATTTAATATTTTCCATGGATATAGGTCATTGATTTCAAAGAACAACAGTGACTCCATCTTGTGCCCTGTACTCATAGTCTATACCAAAGTGACATTAAAAGCACAGATTCAAAATGCTCAGCAAAACAGGTTCCTTAAGCAGGTGGTTTAATCACTGCAGATTTCTACAAAACCAAGGCACTACCTGACATTCAGCCAAATTACAGCTAACTATTAGGCCATTCTTCAGTTTTACTGAGCTCGTTTCAAGCTGAGTTAAACAAGAAAGGACTGACAACAATACTAATTCCCACAGCATCAGTACTACTGCTCTTGTGCTGCATTAGGAAGGGGCTGGCACAGCTCCTGCTGGCATCAGTGCATCCACCTGCAGCTTCTGCAACACAGACAGTTGACAAAATTTCTCAAAAACATAGGCAAAGCCAATGGGATGGAGTGCAAGGACTTGCTTTTGGAGACAAGGCATCTGCCCTGAGCAACAACTTTCTGATGCTCTTCTCACCCTATTTGGGGTGGACATCTGCTCAGTTCCTCACTTTTTAAATGCTGGATTTTAAAAAGTGGCCACCCCCTGACCCTCAGGCTAGATTTCCTTAATTGCCTGATAGACATGCCGGCAGGATGAGAAATTTTCTGAGAAGACAGGACTCCAGGCTTTGCAGCTCTGTTATCTCTTATCCTGAGCCAAGCATCAGCTCTACCGAGAGCATTTTTGACCTGTAGGAAGTCCTGGGAAGTACAGCTTCTTTAATAACCTATTTCTAGGAAACTGTTCACAGGGAGAGATTGATGCGGATACATATGGTTTCCCACCACAGTGGCACTGGACTTACTTGGAAGATTCTTGAGAAGATCAAACCCTCCCATGCCACTCTTTTACAGTGTCATCACCAGAGCTCTGCTATTTAAAAGAGATTTTCTTCTACTTCACAGGTAACTAAGTGCTAAGCAGTACAGCGTGGCTAAAGTCTGATTCTCCTGTGTCAAACATGACTGCATTAATGATGGATCTATAAAGCTAGTTTCTTTAAATGTTTGAATGTTTAACAATTCAAGTTTCCAACTGCTTAATCAAAGATAGCCTCAGCTCAGACCTCTAAGAGTATCATCCTTCTGACATTCACCTGAAAAGTGAAAACCTCACATTCAGGTGTCTGTTCAGAAGGCTGTGAGCAAACAGGTACTTCGATCTGCAAATGGATGGAAAGAAGAGAAACACACACCTGTGTAGCCTGGGGAAAGTGTCAGCTAAAAAAGAAATAGCCTAGACATGAGGAGGAGATGTATGTAGTAAAAGAGAAGAGCGGTTCTCAAGCAAGTTTCCTGCTGGCATAGGAGGGACAAGACCTAAGAGGTATGAAAGGCTGTGACTGGCAGCTGTAGCAGAGGACTGAATTGATTATAAAGGCAGGTCTTTTTTGATCAATTTCCGGCAAGTCAAGCAAAAATCTACATAAATTCAGCTTGTGTGGTTATGAAGGTCAGCCCTCAGAGGGTACACAGTGCTAACGAATTGTAAAAAATAACACATGTAATGAAGATATGTCCTGACTTCTGTGAGTTTTTGATGCATCAATAACATCAGGACACGCCCAATATACCCTGTCTGTGTCCACATGTCCTAAAAAGCATGTAGTCATTATCAAAAATAGCTCTTCCTCACCAGTTTCCTTAGAACATAAACTCTACAACTTACCCTTGGTTTGATGCCACTTCCTCAGCAGTTACCTTTTTTCTTAATGTCCTGTTTATTTCTACAGGGTACATTTGTTACTGTTCATCCAAGAACTTATGTCTTGACCATAAACGCAGTGCAACAGGCAGTGCTCTTAAAATGCCACATTAATGTTTACTTAGGCAGATGCTGAAATAGACGGCACCAAGTAGAGAGTCTGAAAGCCATCTAAAAATAGTATTTCTCATTCACTTAAAAAATCAAGACCACACTCTGAACCAAAACCTTTGGGGAAGCAAATAGGATTTAACCAGGAGAGTGTTAAAATCCATCCAGATGTATAACAGTTAAGGTATCCTGCAGGCCATAATGGCAATGGCAGCTGGATGGGAGTCTGGCCTTAAGCCATGAGCTGGCAGTGCAAGCAGCCTGCTTTTTTTGGTGTGAACCTTCTAACTCTTTTTCATGCCACCTCCCAGAAATTTCCCACAGGCTTAAAACACTTAATTGCAGGATCTGGATTTCTTTTTATCTTTTCAGCCACTTAATTCCCAGCTACTTTTCTCTCCTTTTGCCTCTTGGGGTCACTCTGAGTTCTTCTTTCATTGATGCCCACACAAAAATGTTTATACCAATCCACTTCTTCAGAACAAACATCCCTCAACTGTAGCCAGGACAAGCCCCCCTGCTCCAGGTGGAGGGTGCTAGTAGTCACTTTTCTTGGATGCCAAGAACTGACAGCAAAGGATCACGTTTGAGTAAAGAACATGGCTCTGAATTTGGAAGTTCACCAGTCACCGCATGCCACAGATGTGGGAATACATCTCCCTTTACCTTCTCTGCTCTGCCAGAAATACAGGCTAGGAGCAGACCACTGGTCTCCAGTCCATTTGATTGCCCTCTGCTGTGACTCAAGGACACATGTTTGCCTTTTAAGCAGCATGACAAAATCGACAAAGGGAGAAATTTCATTTACCTATAAAATGACTTTAGCACAAACAGCAAGATAAAGCTGGACAGCACTTGGAAGTTTCAAACTATCTGAAATTGCCACATTTTGGGGGTTGTTTTTATTTCAAATGGAAAAATAAGAATTTTCTGACATAACTTTACAAGAAAAACAAAAATCATGATTTCAGATAAATCACAACCATTCCATTTTATTAAAATAAAAATATTGTGTCCTGATTTAAATCCTTTGATTTAACATTACGGAAACATAAGAGGAAGCTGTAATAATAAAGATGACTTGCTGTACTATAAATGATACATTGAATAAAATAAGATAAATTTCATAAACCAGTAAAGCAGTGTGTCCCAGTAAGATCACTATCTAGTGCTTAGACCTTAATAAAAAAGGTAATAATTGACATTTTTCACATGAAAAATTTAGATTTCAGTGGAACAGGCTTTTCCAACTCAAAAATGAGCTATTTGGGGAAAAATAAAAAAAGTAAAAAAAAAAAAATCAGTTTTGCATACCCTCAAGGGTATTTTAATCTTGGGGTTAAAATCTACAGACATGACTCAAAGCCCTGGTGAATCAGCAGGCATTGGGGGAGCTGATCACCTGGTGACTGCATTGTTACCAATGGTGCAAACCCCTGCTGGAAACCAGGTCATTCCAGTGATTAAACTCATTTACAATACTTCGAACAGGAGAGTTGTTCTGAAAGGATCACAGCAATATTGACTAAAAAGTCAATGAGATGCTGGGGAAATTAACATTGCACACTTGATACACTTAGAAATGCCATTAGCTGGAAACTCAGCTAATCCTACAGAATGGGGAAATGGAGACAATCTGAGTTAGGAGCAAAGAAGGCATTCAACAGAGTAAGTTTAGCTTCCACTGGATTTTGTGTGATGCATGGACACTGAGGAAGTCTGGCCATGAGCCCCAGTTTTGCAATATTATTTCTGTGAGTGGAACAAGCTGCACAACTTTCTGCACAACTGGTGCAGAAAGAAATGATAGGGGGGGTCATTGACTGCTCTCAGGTTTACTTGGCAATGCTGTTCTTTTCTCCAATCTCTTGATAAATTTCATAGCTGATGCATACCTAGACAGAATCCCTTACAAAAACAAGATTAGGAATAAAGAAGCTGTCTCATATCAGCTTCTGTTTTTACCTTTTCTTTCTTTCTTCTGTTTTCTTTATCCTTTATTTTCTTTTGTTTACTTTTTTCACTGGAAGTTCTTCTTGGGAAAAGCTATTTCATAGCTGTCTACTGTCTTTCAGGGGAGTTTGTAACTGATGTCAGGAGATGTGTGGGATCTAATTTATCAATGGATCATGAAAAGCTGTAACCACACAACACAATAGTAATCCATTCTCCATCAGAAGAAACACTTTTGAGATGAAGAAAAATCCTTTAACTCATTCTAAAAACGGCTCAGTGATGGAGGCAAAACCAAAGATATAGAGCTTACAACAAATATCTCAGATCTAATTGCTGATGTATGAAGAAGGATAATGCCTTTATGCAGTCACTGCATGCACATGGATGGTTTTTCTGTAGTACTTTTGTGTTAGGAGCTTGGGCCAAGGTGGATCTCTCTCAGTTTACTTGTAGGTCAGCTGTCAATATTTTGTCTTTGGAGCAGCTCCTCTCACCTTGGTTTTTTCCAGCCTTCTCTGTTTCCTCTATAGCACAATTACTCTTGTGTCAGGGCAGTCAACAGGCTGAATCACTGTGATTTTTTACTGGGTCTCTCTGTTATCTCGTTTTCTGACATTCCTAGCATGAATAGGTGTGCTAAGATAATTACGCTAATCCATCTAGCAAAACACCCAACTTATACATTTGTAGCTAATTAGATAAACTTAAAAATGGGTCATTTTTCAGCCCCTCAGCTTCTGCCTGCTTATGAGCATTACCCCTGAAGGGACTGTTTCTCAATCAGGTAGACATTTCTGGAAATGAGATAAAATGAATCCCTTTACCTCCTGAACTGAAAACCTCTTTTCACTAAGACTTAAGCAACTGAGGACAAATTCAGATATGGTAGAAGTAGGAGCTCTCCCAAGGCAACAGTACTTCTTTCTGCCTAGATTAGGTTTGATCCAATCTACTGACAGAAGGTGAAAAGCCTCCTGTGAGCGGAAGTGTTGCAGGATTCTTCTCTGGTAAAGAAAGGCAAGGTAAGACTATAGCAATCAGTTCCTCTTACTGACATTAGTGCTACATGTGACCAAATCTTTCAAACGAATAGTAAAAAGGCTTGCCAGAAATGTATCTGTTCTCTGGATTCTGGGGTTGGATTGAATTCCACTAGTAGCAGAGCCTTTTTTTTCCCCCAGATTTTATAAAACATTTCAGCCTGATGCTGTCACACTAATGCTTTGTGCTCTTTCACTGTGAAATGGCATTTTGTGGGTTTAAAAATTAAGAAAAATTATTTTAAAATACATATATTTCTTTTGTCTGTTAATGGGGTTGACCATGGTATTTTTATCAATTTCCAATTGGTGTCACATTCCTGTAAGCCCTTGCCAAGTGCCCAGTAAGAAACAATTCTGACCTCCACAGAACATGCTGGTTAAATGAGAGATAGATACCAACAAAAGGAAGCAGGCAAAACAGAAGCACTGAGTTGCAGTGGGTTGAACAAAATGAAACAGCAGCTCAGTGACAAATCTAGGATTCAGTCAAAACATTTAAATGACTCAGAGTCATGCTTCTACTTTCACATTACAATAGAGATGAATACCACTGTAGACTTTCAGGTTTTTGACAAAGAAAGGAGTGCCTGACTCTACTGCATTTTGGGGCATTAGTAGGGAAAAAAAAAGACAGGCTTGAGGGAGAGAACAGAGAAAAGGACAAAACAGGCACAAATGTGAAGTATCACTCGATAGCTACGGGTGAAGTAGACAGTCACAAACCTGTGCTACTCTGTATTTCCTGGATTTTTTGGCCTCTGCCGGCTTAAAAAAAGGCAATAAAACCACTCTCTAAAAATGTTTTTTCATGCCAGTGTGGTGAAAAGCACATTTCAAAAGCAAAAACTGTGAGTCTAATCAGAAGGAATCTTATTTTATTAGTTAAGATGGGATATGTGATATAACTAGACTCAACAACCCTTGGTTAGAGCATCTTTGCTTTTTATTTCTAGACCTTTCTACATCTCTGAAGCAGAAGAGAAGAGATGCTGCCCCAGAGCAGCACTGCGCCAAGCATGGTCATGCAGCCCTGCAATATGGAGCTGTAAGGCTGCTGCTGGGCTGCAGAGGAGCCAGCCTTGCTGCTGCTGCTGGGGCTGCAGGGGAGAGGATTTGCTGTAATGTTGGGGGTGAGAAGCAAAAAAATCGTTGAACCAGTAAAACTGACACAGGCCTTTTGTTTCATCTCACTCCAGGAGAGAAATGTAACGTGCTGGCTGTGTGTGACCCACTGAAGCTCAATTGCTCCCTGAGACAAAAGCACAATCTTCCTGTGCTGCTTCCCCCATCTCTTTTCCTGTTCTGTTGCTGTAATTTTAGAGGTGGAAGCAGATGAAAAAGGTTTTTCCATCGTAACCCAAGGTCTTATCTTCTATTCCCTGCCACAAGTGTAATGCCATGTTATTTTCTGTTCCTTTTGCTTCCAGAATGAGCTCTGATGGAGCTCCCTAATGATAACAAACCATCACTGCAGTAATATTGATACCTGTTATAATCAGTGGCATTCTGGCTTTTCAATTTTCACTATTTGCCTTGGATCAAGTAGCTCTGTGCTAATGCAACAGAAGGTCACCAGATGAAGGGGCTGATAACAGAGAGGGACTGTTCTACTTAACATGCATGGAGGATTATGCTTTTCAGTCGTCCTCAAGCTAATCTTTCAACTTGTCCTTTTTTGACTTTCTCAGTTTAATCAGTTTAATCTCATCTTCCCTCTTTTCTGATTACAAGGATTTTCTGTAGAAACTTTGTCTTCACAATAAGGACCACGTGGCAATTTATTCTCATATTGATTTCAACATCTCTTTTCTGCTACCAGGGCTCTGATGCGAAGATGGGGGGTGGGAGCCAGAGAGGAAGCAGAGGGTCCCTCTAGTGCCTCCTGCCTAGCAAATCCTCACACTTTTGTTGTCGGGGAATCTGAATACTCCTTTAATACACTTGAAGTCAGAAATGGCAGCCAGATTGGAAATGCTCAACTGTGATTAAAAGTAAGTGGAGACGTTAAAAGTGATGAAGCATAATCACAAGACCTAAATCTGGGGCACCAGTAATCAAACTGTTCAGTCCACATTTTCTAAGGGGCTCTTTCATGGTTGCCATCACAACTGCTTATCCAGCAGAATATAGTATTTCTTGCCCCACAGGTGGGGAAACCAGATGCATGGCCCAGGGAGTTAAACAGTGGCCAGTCTGCACGGGTGGGATTGTGCATGCATCTGCACATGTATCTGTGCATGTAGATTTGACTGCACAGGCAAACTTCTCCTGTGTTTTTGTATATCTTTCCAGCACAGGATAATTTCCCATAATTATTGATTTTTCCAGTTAGGAGAGATGAAAACTGATTAGCACTGCATTGACATTTTATCTATGTATGTCTGCAAAGTATAGTAAGAATAGAGAGAAAAAGCAAGGGGCAAAATGCTTTTCCACTGTACACACTACCTAACCCTTGAATCAGGATGCTTAAGGCAGCTACAGGGAACAGATCCCAGTCAGGGAACAGATCCCAGTCAGAGAACAGGCAGTCCAACTCCAACAATAAACTGACCCTCTCCAAAAAGCAAGCAAGAAGTCCAAGAGATAACCGGCACTTTGCCATCGCACCAAGTAAGGGAGGAATTGTCCCAGCCACCCACCTATTTGGCTGCTTCTGCTGCAGACACCAGCTCTTCATCACATCATCGTAATCTTATTCCACAGACATCTGAAATGTTTATCTTTGCCTCACTCTTCCCCACACACACACTTCTTGACCTGTGAGTAACACAACAGCAGTGGTCTGGGATCTGATGGAATAGGCTGGTGTATCTGTTTAGTCCTGTAAGCCTGCTCTATTTTTCCTACAACTAATGAAGGATTTTGCTTTCTCTTCAGGGTTCTTGGAGATAATGATATACCATGGCCAGAGGAGGTGAACATCTGTTTTAAGAACTGTGAACTTACAGAGACCATTTGTCTATCTGATCTTCCTTTCTTGTTTTTCAGTGTACCCTATCCATTTCTCTGTTAATTAAATAGATGTGAAATCACTAAACCACTGGGTCGAAGATACAATTAAGCAACAACTGAAATAAAAAAGTGGGAGGAGAAGACTCTCTTTTCTTTTTTTCCTCTCAGCTGATTCTGCTTGGTAGAAATTGCCCTACTTTTTGAGCGTGCACTTTCTTTTTCTTTCACAGAAGGAAGACTTGGATTCACGAAGGCTTATCCACCTAATGACAATATGGTAGAGTTAACCCAAGAGAACAATGCATCCCATTTATCAGCTCATGCTTAATTGGTAAATACAATATGGGGCTGACATTTCAAAGACAGACTGTAAATGTACTTGAATTGGTTGTTATTTAATTGATGCAACTGGTGCACACATGCACGTACCCTAAAAAAAAGAGAGCAAGTGAAAGCAACAAGAAGTTATTATGACTCTCCTTTTCCTTTCCTTATTATCAGTTGCAGCTATAGGCAGAAAATAATAAGCATCGACCTCTGCACATGTTATCTGAGGAGAAAGGATCATCAGTTGCCTGCCCTGCCCAGTGACCTGCAGCAGTCTGAAGCTGGGAAGCCTGGGAATGTGGCAGAGCAGGGGATCACCACTGCAGTCTCCCAGCTCACCTTGCTGCTTTCTTTGCACAAAAGTGTGTGGGCAGTCACGCACTCCCCTGGGAGCTCAGCAGGGAAAACGGGAAACCTCTGACCCAGCCAGTGCCCCCACTGCACCCCTGCCTCTGCTCTCTGCCGCATGGGAGCAGAAGGCACAGCAGGGCATCCCTGAGACCCAGGCACAAAGATTGAGAGGCGATGGGCTACTGCACTGCAGAGAAGGACAGAAGCAGAATCACAAGGAGGCTCTGGTCCCTAAAGACAAGAGCACAGACCAGGGCTGCTTTTCAGAACAGCAGGAGGCAAGCAACATACTTTTGTTTCATCAGCTGTATTCACCTTTAAACAATACTGGAGAATGTGAGATGGCTTTGCAGGAAGTTGAAAATCACCCTTTTCTACTTAAAGCAGGGCTCACCTTCCCCTACTGAAAATAGAAAAGGGAAGACTGTTAGAATGCAAGTTCTTTGTCAGCCTAGTACTTCTGTGACTAGAATATTGTCTATATCAAATTACTTTCCACAAAACCACAACTTTTTTGCTAAGAAAGAATTTAACAATACTGATTAACTAATACTGTTAACAATATTATCACAAAAGCAAAGTGAAAAAGCTAAGCTTTTGTCTCTTGTGTCTTACTTCACTCTTGCCACTGCCACCACCACTCTATATCATCTACACACAAAAATGTCAACCTCAGCCTTCCAGAAACCTCTTCACTAAGTTGCTCCCTGTAAATATGACAGATAAGCTCTTGAGCCTTCTCACTGAATTATTTTTCCCACCCCAACACTATCCATTGTGTGGAGGCTGCAGTTATAATCTGAGAAATGAATATTACTTGTTACAGCTCTTATAAGTAATCTTATCACATGAATAAAGCAGAAATTTGCCCAGTTGAGAAATACAGCTTACGGGACTAAATTCTTGCAAAATAGTATCATCCTGAAAAAGGGTTTCAGCAGTGTAGAAAAAAAACCCCGAAACCAAAACTAAAAACCAAACTAGAAATAAACAAAGGGAAAATGACAGCCCTACAGTTCCCTGTGTCTTCATTTTCCTGTTGGATGTGACAAGGATGTAGCAATATTCACTTTTCTACACCCGCAGCACAGCTGGCCTGTCCCTTACCTGGAAAAGACAAGAAGATCTCAGTGTGCCTTGCACTCTATAAATTCAAAAGCAGCATTTTGCACCTGTGGTCTGGAAGGGAGGGTGGAGGTGGTGGGAACACAGAGATGCACCTTGTGCGCAGCAGGGACATAGTAGATGTATAGATGACAGTTTGGAAGAGAAGAAGAAGGAAAGAATGAGGTGAGGCAGTCATAGCAGAAATGGCCCATTTCTGTTATTTCCAGAACATTACTATCACATCCTTGATTGCCTGGCAGATGTCCTCTTTATCTGAACACTAAGAGTTGGACCTACACATTTTTCTGCTCAAGTCTTTGCCTTTTCAAGTGAGATCTTTCCTTCTACTGAGCTGAAATGATTTCTGATCCTGAAGGTATCTATACGGCTACAGCAGATGGAACCCAGAAGACTCCAACAGAAGGCAGTGTCCAAACCACTGAGAGAAGTGAAAGCAGAGGCCTCTGTGCAGAAAGCATCACAGCAGTTTTAGATGGGAAATACGGAGGGAATTTTTAAATTGCTGAGCACGAACTATTTCTTTCCAGAAAACTGGATTACAAATAATCCTGTCTGTAAAATTACTAGGGGAAAAAAAAAAAATAAAGCAGCTGACCTTAGTTCATCTCTCCTTTTTGAGGAGAAAAAGAGCCTAGAACAGTTCTAACACATGCATTTCTATTCACAAAAGGTCCTGATGTAATATCTGCATCAGTGTCCAATCTGGATTTTCAAGTGAAATCAGCTTTGTGGGTCCATTTGTACACTCACAGTATTGGCAAATGAAGGCAATATCATGTAACGCAAAGCCATACACTTTTCCCTAGTTGCCCTAATTGTATTTTGCTATTAAATGATCGTCATGCAGATGCTGAAAGGGGAAGAACTTGCATGGTAATGGAAATCCTCTCTGTTTCTGTAATCTATTTACTGAGGCTTTTCCAATTATTTTTATATTAAAAAAAAAAAAAAAAAGAGTAAGAAATATGAGTACAAAGAAACTACAGAGAAAAGGCATTTGTGATTGGATTAGTGAATCCAGAACAAAATCATCAATAGATGTCTTTATTATTAAAATAGAGTAGCAATTTTGGCTGAATGATTAGCCAAAGTTTCAAAGCCTTGCAGAGTTGTTTCTATTAGCATAAGAAATCAGTGTAAGTTAATTGTACTCTTGGCATAATCTTAAAATAATCTTGTTTACTTACACCCCCCAAAAGGGAGGAAAAATTTCACCCAAGGCCCATTTTCCTGAATGCAATAAAAGTGAAAGCACCAGTGAAGACTGTTATTTTCATTCAAGAATTCCCAGATCTGCCACCCTAGAGAGCTCAACATCCAAACCCTGCTGATTGGCTGCTCCCTCTCCACAGCACAGAGCCAACTCTTCATGCAAGACTTCTGCTCTCCTACTAGCAGGCTTCAGCCAAGAGCCCCTGTGTTTGCAGCAATGAGTTGCTCATGCTGTTGCCTAAGCTCTGATACACCATAACTCTTTATGGCATTGGCCCTCCAGCAGGAGGTACCCAGTAGGAAGTATAAAGGACGTCACAGGCTTCCCGCTTCTGCAGTCTGAGGGAGTGGGGAGGAGCAGACCACTCAGCAAGCCATCTTTGGCAGTTTTAGCTGGAGAAGGATACAAAACCTGTCAACAGCAGAGCTGATTCACTGCAGGCTTTGCCTGGGTACTATCAAGTCCTTTCCCCCTGCACAGAAAGGTGTCAAGTTTTGCTTGTCCCATAGCACATCAGCCATGGCACCAGCCAAGCATTTCAGCTCAGAGCTGGGGATCTCTATGTGTTCCCAATAGATCTGCCACATTTGACAATAAAACCTTTGATCAGCTGATGCTGCCCCTCTAATCTTTTAAGGATCCTTTCCCCCATGTCTTGCATTGCTTCAGTGACATTTCCCAGGGGATGTTTGCTAATCTTTTATTTCTAATAACACACATAAGACGTAAGATTTATACAGGCTCTGTCTCTTAACCTGCCTACTTCCCATTTATTAATTTTTCTTCCTTTTTCCTGAAGTAAGATCACCACATAAAATTTCTCCTACCACAGCACAGCACTTGGGTGTAACCTTTAACTCTGATTTGTCATTTCATTCTCATATTAACTGTGTTGTGAAGACCTGACAATTCCCTTTATTGAACATCTATAAAATCTGTGCTTGCTTAATGACTCAGGCAACTAAAACTCTGGTGCATGCCTTGGTTCTTTCTCAGCTTGAATATTTAAATGGGTTTCTTGCTGGTCTTAGTGCATTTATTCTATCTAAATTGCAATCTGTGCAGTCATTTGCCTGGCCTGATTATTTTTTTTTTATTTTTTTTTTTCTCATGCTTCACATTCTCCTCGTGAAACTCTGTTACTTGGGTCAATCCTGTTTTATTATTGTTATTTTGCATATTCAATTTCAGATTTTGACACAGGCCTTGTTTTATTTAACCCATTTTCTTACAGGGTCTGGGGAGGAGGTTGTTGTATAAGAACAGGGTGAGGGTCTAACACCACGACCCTTGTTTCCTGAACTGATCTAAGGTTTGCCTGTCACTCCTCTTACTGACCTGACAGTTATCCAAAGATTTCATCTAAGAACAGAAGCTGGAGGGCTAAGCCATTGTGCATCATTTACCGCTTGCAACAAGATGTAACCTGGCAAAGTCCATAACAGTATAACTTAACATTTCAAACTTGTCCAGACATAAGCAGTCATTTTGCAGCAGATGCAACCAAGTGTCTGAGGAAAGCTGTAGAATATGTACTGGGAAATTCTGTTGCTGGTACAAATCTGGTGCATCTCTATTTCCGGCTCCATTCTTCTTACAAAGGCATTCTTTGTGATAGATATATTAAACCATATCTTCCTGTTACAACAGCAGTACTTTTCCATCACCTTTAATTATGTCAGATGCAGCATGTGGTTCAAGCTCACCTCCATTTACCTGATGCATTACTGTCATTTTGAAGGGCAGATGTTTTTACATCCCATGCTTCAACAAGCTCAGCTCTTTTCTATTGCGTTACACACACGTGGCTCCAACAAGAGATACCGCTTGCATGTGACACACTGACTGGATCTGTACTCCACACCGCCACATGCACAGATGCTTCCCTTAAAGTACTGCAGTTTGTCACCATTCTGCTCCAACACATCCACTGTACATTGGTTTTACGGCTCTACTTGGGATTGCTATTGCAATATTGTGGAGTATTTATCTGGGTTTCTTTGTAAGGGAACTGCTCATCATGTACTGCTATCTGGAGACCAGCAATTCCAGTTCATAAGCTTTCAAACTTGTTTTCATTCTCTAATGGAGTGAAAAGCCCATCTTTTGAGAGGCTTCACAGGCTCATATTTTGCAAAATTCTTGACTTGCAGAATAAAGAAACCCCTAGATTCTGGTTTAGAAAACTGGAGATTTTTTTACCCTGGCGAGACAAGGAGTCTTGGCCCTCAAAAGTGCTCTTCTTCACACCTTCCTTTAAATGGACACCTCTCAGTGAAGCATTTCTGGGAGAAGAAAAAAGCACATTGATAAAAATCCAAGTAAGATCCAGCCATTTCTCCTCACGCTTTTTACACTGAATCTCCAGACCCCAGCCCTTCAAAATGCCCTTGAAAATATGTTAACCATAGAGTGTGCTTTTCAGCCTCCTTGTTTTGCTCTCCACCACGAGCAACTGATCAAGCGGGCAATAGTAGAAGGCATGGAAGTATCATAAATCTTTAAGAGACCTGATAAAACTTTTAAGGCAGCTTGTACCTCCCCTGCCCAGCAAAAGGTGTGATGCAGGATGCATGGTTGCTCTGGTAACATTACACCATCCTTCCAGCAACTGTAGTGGCAAGGTGTCAACACAGCATGCCTCGGTGGCTTCACCATCCTCAGATGCAGAGAGGGAGAGGGCAATATTATCTCCATTAATTCTCACCTATCCTGATGCAAGGGCTCTCTGGGGGTATGGACAGCTCAAAGGCTGGCTCTTCACTTCTTCCTACAAGAGCAAAGGAAATACTTTTTTCTCAGACCTCTAGAGAAAGTTTACACCTTTATTTCTGAAACACCAAGGGAGGAAGGCTCTAAATAATACATTTCCAGAGTGCTTGTGGGCAAGTGGCAGGGATGGATGAACTCGTTTGAACCTCAGAGCGTTTGGAAAAGTGGCATTCAAACAGCACACCTGAAGCCAGCTGTGAAGTTGCTGTGTCGCTACATAAAAGCCACTAAAGAGCATGTGAGGTGCCTCAAGAAGGGAATTGAGATCACCGACAACTCCTGATCATGGTGCCAAAACTCCAGTGCCCAGTGACAGACACAACTGACAGAGGGATAGTGGCAACAGCTACCTTCTCCTTGCCTCTTCTTGAAAATGAGGAACAGTTTGTTTAAACGAAACAGGAGCACAACAGCCCTTTAACCAGTCATTGGCAAGCAATTCATGAGTTGTAGGTAATGCATTTTGATTAACTTGAAGAAAAAGTAACAACATGCGGAGGATAGTCGTCAGTTTTGCAACAGAACTGTTCTATTTATATTTGCAGTAATGACCTGAAGAAGGCTACCCACAGTATTTTTCCTTTTTATCAATTGCAAACAAAGATGCAGTGTTTGTGAGTCTAGGCACAGACTGAGAAGGAAGATTAAAGATTAGTGAAGCTAGTGTTACCTTGCTTATAGATGGGAAACTAAAAGACCTTCTCACATGACCATATGGGAGGAAATAAGATCCCTCACAAAATATGCTCCCAGGCTAGAATCTGAAGCTTATGTTTTCATAAGTCCTTGGGACTTCATAGCCTGTTCAGGCATCAGAGGAGACAATTAAATGAGCAAACATTCTTCCTTATTGTTCTCTGTGGGAATGCTTGGTGCTAAACACTCTGAAATGATACCCTTAATACACTGATTTCAGAGCATTTACACCCTGTGGGAGTTTTGGCCTCTGACTGTGTCGACTCTAACTGTAGTGGATGGAAAACTGAATGAGTTGTAATTGGTTTTATCAACTGGACAGCAGAAATAGATGGATGAAAAAACATCACAGATGACCTTCATCAGAAAATGTCATGCTTTGCAGCATTCTGGGACTATATGGACTTCTCTGGGACCATATGTGTCTTTTACAGACTCACAGGGCAATACAAGTACAATGTGGTTCAAATGTTTGAGGCTGATCCTGTATGTAAAAAAGAAACTGAATAGAAAAAGTCAATTCTCTTTCAGAATCATACTGAATATACCAGAGCATATGCAGCTTGAGCATAACAATGCCAACAAAACCAACCAGATCTGTTTCCTTGTCCCTGAAAGTTAATCTGTTGCTACACTGAATGTTATCACCACAGATGGAAAAATTCAGCATCTGACATTACTCTGGAGTGAGGTTTCTCTATGATTTTCAGAAGAAATCCCACTCTACATGATCTACATGCCTTTCTGTTGAGGTTGAGGTTATTAATACTTTGTTGAGGTTTGTATTTTGCTTTGATTAAAGCAATTAAATTAATTTCCTTATATCAGAAAATATAAAAAACCTTCCCAGCTTCAATATCCACCTCAGCTTTGTAGTATTGCAGATTATATTTATTCAGGTACTCTGTCAAAAAAAAAACCCTGAAGGCTTGGTCTTAGGAATCTTTAAATATGTAAGTAACCTGAGAGATATGAAACACTAACAAAGTCCTATTTCACATTGCTAGTAGTTGGCTTCTGCTTCTGCCCATTGTACATTTTTCTGAGATGAATGCCACCATTTCTTTATATGTGAAATGTTTTTAAGAGAGAGATGTTTGAGACAGCTATTATAAATAACACAATTAATTTTTAGTTATGTGAAGTTAAGGCAGAAAAATTGTCCTTAGTATTTGAAGAACGTTCAGAAGATGGTTACTGGCAATTCTGGAGGTAAAATAATGGGACTTTGGGGGTCTTGTTCTCCATTTGCTACTGTACCTTAAATGCTCTTTAGAATTAAAAATTCGGTATCTTTCATGCCTTCTTAAAAGCTAAACAAGATACAGTCTTTAGGATGAGGCCTTTATAACTATTGCTACCATTTGGGAAGCAGTAGCTTTCCACTTTTATGGTTTGAGACTTTTCCAGGAGACTATTCTCTCTAAATTCTGTTATAATTACTTTCCACTAATTTTGTTTCACCTGATAATAACCAATAACTTGGCTTAGCTTTGCGGCTTAAAATTTTGGAGTGTCTTCTTTTCATAATTTGCTTTTTAAATCAGTCCCTTCCCACTTCCAGTCTGACTACCTGAAAATGATCATCTCAAGACCACGAGTATGACTAGAAACTGTGAATTTCACTATTCTTACCACAGATTTCTTAATACAATTTTAACATGGGAAAGTTTGTTTTTCACTATTGTTTCATGGCAGCTTTTCATAAGGAGCACAAGGAATAATTAGAACTGCAAACTCATGTGTTATAATAACTTAGTAGGTTTAAATTCCAGACAGCATTGGTCAGAGTCTATCCAAAGATCTTTCCAGCATTTAAAATTATATTTAGAAAGAGTGAAAAATATTCCAACAATTAATCAAAAGAGGGCAATATACAGAGACTAAACATCTTAGACAGTAGTTACAAACACAAGAAAAAAGGGTTTAGCAGAGATTTGGATAATGTCAAACTCCAGTTATGTGACCACAAAACAAGAGCACGTCTCAGAAGATCTTATGTATACAAAGCAAAGGTTTATTTGTAATTGAAATATATTCTGGAGTGGAAGGGCTAGACATTACCATGCATTTTTATTTTCTTTTAATGAGAAAGATGACTATGCGCACGTGAAAGGTGCACAATTTCATGGTTTTTTCCACCTGAGAAAAAGCTGGCAGGCAGGTCTTCTTGGTCCTCTCTTCTTTTCTTGAGGGAAATCAATGGCAGCCATGAAAACCAGGTAGAAGCCGCTCTTGCTTAATGTGGTGGAGATCAGGACTAATTCACTGGCTTTGTCCCCGTGAGAACAGAATCAGCAATGAGCATCTGAAAGCTGTCTATACTAGGGAAGGCCTACGGAAACATTTCACAGGTGCATTTTCAGGGACAAGGAATGAAATTGGTTTTAATAAAGCCAAGAAAAAAAGGTTTTAATAGGACTTTAGTGATGCATAAGACTTTAGCAGTCCTCTGCTCAAGGGTATCTTTCTCTCTATATGCAGTACCCTGTCACCAGGCTAGGTTTTAATTACATGAGCCATGGGCAAAACTAAGTCTGCTTTCTAATATCATTTTGATGTGGTATTCCCTGTATCTCTAGGAAATTAAGTTTCCTGCTATGCTTATCCTCTCTTGAGCATTAAATGGCAAGTGTCAATTGCCAAAGACAAGAGGTATGCTCTATACTGGTAGTGGAAAAAAAGCTGACTTCCCCCCATTTCAGCAAATGATTTGAATCCGCTATGCACCTCCAGTAACAATCAAGAGATAAAACCTACCACTTGTGCCATGGCAATTAAAAGGCATTAACCCCAAGACAGACCAGATACCGGTTGCCAAAATCTGTTCCTATTAATTAGTGCAGCTTAGTTCTTAGTTCAGATTTCCTGTTCTTTTCTGGAAAAAACCTGCAATACCACAGCATGGGATGAATTTGCTCCTGCAGCTGCAGCACTCACATCTGTTGTGAACTCTCTGCCTCCTAGTTCAGAGTCACACCACCACAGCTCTCTGAAATGACCAGATATAATTGGGTTCAGTGGAGTTCAAAGCTATACTCCAGCTTCCTCATATCAAACTCCATTGATTCAGTGGCAGCCAAAGCACACTGAAATGCTGGGAGAGTGGGAGGGAGTTATGAACAGTGCACGTTCAGGTCTGTCCTGTTAGATGCCAGATGCAGTACACAAATAGCTTTTGGTTGAGTTTTCAAGAACTCAGGTGTGGTCCCTGGAGGAGACTTTATCTTCTCCTCTAATTGCTGCAAAACATATCTCACTTTTGCTAATGTACTTCACTTATTTCATGGCTTGATACTTCTGAGACTCATTTACTTCTTTTTTTTTTAAATGTCAGGACTTTCTCCTGAGATTGTTCATTCATTTTATTTATTTTCTTGGACATGATTTAATAAACCATCCCTGAAGAATTCGCTGCTATTAACTTTGTCGAACAGTAGCTCAAGTGAGAGTTAAAGGCAAATGGTCTAAAAGAAAGTAATGGGCCAAAGCACCTCCAGGGTATTAATCTGCCCCAAAACTCATTTCAATAATTCTTTCCCATGAAGACAAAAAAAAATTATTAAAAAAAAGTAAAGGAAAAAGAAAGAAAGTTCTGTTGGTGGTGGTGTGAGATCATAAAGCACAAATATAGATAAGCACAGCAGGGTACTTTTGCCTAGACAGTCAAGATGCTTAAACCTTCACCCTCATTCTTGCTTGATCTTTATGCTTTGTCCATTCATACCTCGTATTCACTCCTGTAAGCTCCAGGCCAGCAATAACAACTGCCCAGCTCCACTGTCATGGGTTGGTCATTCGGCTCACATTGCTCTCAATAGCATCTCTCAGCTTATGGAGACCTGCGTTAATGTTCACTAGCAATCTTATTCTGGAAAGAAGACCTATTTTCTGCCCCTACTAAAGCTAAGGAAGCTGTAAGTGGCAGTGTAGCTAACTCACCTTGTATGGTCTTTAGAGAAGGATACGAAGAGTATACTATATAATGTAACACATTCACATAATCTTGGTCATCCTCCAGGCTGTAATTGCAAATTAATTTCCGATGAACAGAACGTGATGAAGGGTCTGAGTGCCCAGAAGTCCATCTGGTTTTCTCCAAATACACCAGCTGTACACAACTGAGAATGCATGTCTATTAGTTTGGTGCACAGAATTCCAAACAGTACAATTTCATACAAAATATTGCTTTTTTTCACAAATCCTGCCTCACCAGCAACTGTGCCCTTTCTTAAAAGCACTGGTTACACAGACTCATACACAGACAAAGAATGTAATAGTCACTGCCGATGCTGCATATAACTCACTGTTTTTATGCAGACATTTTATGTGTCTGTTCCTGAGACAAGCAGACCCAGTCATTTGTTCATTTGTTTAGTTTTGAATATTTCAGCATTTAAAAAAAGGAAAGAAAAAGGAGCCCTTCAAATCAAAATAACTTCCCAGTACACTGCAAATTAAAGCAAAGTCAATCCAATCTGCTATTTTTTTAATGTCACATTTATGTTATCTTGTATTCTGCAAAGTCGCAGCGGAGATCCACACTGGGCAGCAATATCTATCCAGTAACTGGAGATTTTGCACAAACTATAGAGCCACATGTGCAAAAAGTTTTATCCAGTCTTTTATGATATCACTTCTGGTCCTTGATGTCTTAGTTCAGGGTTCAATGCTTTACATTAAATAGTTAGGTATGGACCTTTATTCTTTTTTCTTTCAGAATGGTTTAGTTTGGGGTTTTTTCAACGTTTGATAAGAATTAAGACACCTGTTTCAACACTTTCAGCTGAACTTGAGAGAGTTTCATGTGGTTCTACTGGAGTCAGAAATACCTTTTTAGTTATATGTCTCCTCTAGGATGCTTATAAGTGTCCCTAATGAAATCTCTTTGTATCTATCAGGCAACAAGGAGCACAGTATTAAACCCCACTGAAATCAGATGAAGGATCTTCAATAAATACCTATTAGTTTTGAACCGGGTCACCTACCAAGTGCTATGAGGATTTCCCCATGCCAGTACAGATGGGCCATTTTTATAGTTTTTCTCTGCAGTAAATTATAAGAAAAAGAATCTTAAAAAATGTTCTCAATCAGCCTGAAATAATTTGTCAGCAGTATAGCTGGAAAGAAATTGGAGGTCTGACCAACAGAAGTGTTGGGTGAACTGGCATTGCCATTATAGAAAAAGTCCAAACTCATGTTCAAACTCCTCCCTCTCACATCCAGTGTCAAGCAGGTTATTCACTGCAGGTCTCCTGGGAGAATGCTCTAACAGCCAAAAATGCAATGACGTTATTTGTGTAGCTACTGGGCAAAAAAGGAGTGAAAACATTGTGTGTGAAAGGAAATGCTTCTTCTGAGACACAATTATTTTTTTTCCTTTTTCTTTTTCATTTTGCTGAAGAAAAAGACTGCTTCGAGTTGAACTGATTTTTTTTATATTCTCTGCTCACTAACCCAACCAAAAAAATCTATTATTTCCGCTGTGCTACTTCTAACCTTTCCATTTCGTTCAAACTAGGTTTACACAATTTGCTTTCTAAAGAGCGATGGCATCAGGATCTGTATAACAGCCAGGGTCAAAATTTCACTATTTTTGAGTACACCTACAATACACACAGATTTGCATAATAGGCCCTAATGCCTCCTTCAGAATCATTATGGTCTATTGAGTAAATAATGTGCCTATTGAAAATGGCTGAAATACCCATTTAGTTGATAGACTCTATTGACTCCTAATAAGAAGCTATTAGAGTTGAATAAATATTATGCATTTTAAAACTTGCCTAAATATATTCCATTTCCACATATTTTCATATTTACACAATGGACTGTAAAGAACATGTTGTATCTGCTCACAGACAGCTTCAAGCGAGAGCTTCCCTTTTTGTAGGACTTTTTCTTAACTTTGCAGGTGTTAAGGTAGGTTGTATTTGCGTGGTTCTTTTGGTTTTGATGAGACCTACATGGGGGAACAAAATCAAAACAAGAAAGAAAATTAAGCTACATGAGTTGGTACTTAAATAAAATTAATCTTTATATTTTCAAAGAGCATAGGATTTAGACATGCTCTCTTGAGCTTATATGTAGGATAGCACAAGACATTCTTTACAGTCAATTGTTTAAATATGCAAATACACAGAAAAGAATGAGCATAGTTAGGCAATGTGTAAAATGCATGTTTGTGTTTACTCAGCCTTAAATGTTTTCTTGAGAGCTGAAAGAATCTCTCAAGTTAAAGCATACTTTCATAATTATCCACATATACATTTTTTTTGCTAAGCCATAGCAATTCTGAAGCAACCATAAGTAGCTTTGCCTGTTCAGCATAAAGATTTCAGACTCCAGATGTGCCTTACACTGTCTTGTGTCTCATCTTAGAGTTTCAGATCTCTGATCCTTAATTGCACATTTTTATACTCCATTTGCTGCCTCATGGACACAAAAAATAGCCAGGCTCAAATATGGTACAGAAGTGTCTCCTGGATGTGCTTAGTTCAAGTGAAAGCAAGCCAGGGAAGTGACTGCTGCTGCTCTGCTCAAGCAGACAGTTCAACTGCTTGTAAAGAGAAAGTGCCTCCTTCCTTTCCCTCCTTGAGGTCTGAACTAGTACAGGCAGTGAAAGAAGTGATCACTTTATGCATTTTCACACCACCTGACTCCATGTTCTCCAACAACCACAGACTCTATGTTTGCTGTTCTCTTGTTGCTTTTGAATAGTTCACATCATTGTGCATATTCCTGGATCTCATCAGCTTCTAGAAGACTGCCAGGAAAACATACCAGCAGTTTGCACCAGAGGTGAAAGTAGGAGTCTGTTTTTCATGGCCCATATAAGCCCTGCAGCAGTTTTGCACAACTGTACATGAGGGTTGTGCACAGACCTGCAGTTTGTTTCCAGAGGTCGAGCTTAGTCACTCACAGGTCTGACCCCATAGTCACTGATTGTGTCTACTGTACTATACTTCTTCACAGGCTCAGTTTTCCGAAAGGTTGCCTCGACTATGTATCGCGGTGACAGTGTTATGCAAATTGTTTTCTCAGTTTATTTAATTTGATGTTGGCAAGAATGGAGGGTTAATGGCCTTGGCACAAACACATCTTGCTGCTATTTTCCAGTCAGTTCCTTGAATATCTGAACACTAGAAAGTCTTCTTCAGTCTCATAATGGCAGACAAACACGGAAAGGTCTAATTTAGGTATTAGCCCTATTCCACTGTGGACTAAAGACGTTGAGATCTCCAAACTGTAACTAATTTGTCTCGTGCTAGACACGTCTCATTTGCAACTTTACTCATCTCTTTCCTCTGTGGTTCATCACTATATTTCACAGTGTAGTCAACTGCACATGTTTCAGAATGTGTGGTCGATATGCTGCCCCTTCTCTTTTCTCCCCTTCCTCTAGCCTCCTCGTCACACTAAGTCCTTTCTCAATGAGCAACAACCCATCTGTGGGGGACAGAGGTCTTTCAGAGCACTGGCTTGTGAAGAAACCATGATGCAGAGATGATTTCTATATCCTCACATCCCATATGTGTTAAATAATTCTCCTCTCTCTGCCTGAAGGGTGGTGAACTGCCAGTGAGAATTACTCCTAACGAACTGGAAAAGTCTCTGCAAGATGCCCCTTAGCTTTGGAGGTGCAGCATGGTCCCACCTCTCACCTCCACCTCCAAATCACTTCTCTTCCCACAGCCACGTTCCCCTGGCTGTCAGAAAGGCAGAGACAGTAAGTTTATCCTGTGTCTTGTTAGGGGTAGATTATGGCTTAGTGTTTCACAGCTAGGACACTGAAGTCTGTCTTTTCTGATATTTCTAATTGGCTGGTAAGAAGCAGAAGTTAGAGAACTGGATGAAAAATAACAAGCTAGAGGAGATAACAGATAATTATGTTAACCTCTTTATTTTATTTTTTAATTGTAGCAAATTTAAATATATGTTCTCAGTGGTTTGCACAAGTAATTTTATTTCTGTCTCCATTGTCCCAGAATAAACTTGAAGAGACCATCTGATCACTAATTCTGGGTGCTTATGATTTGACTAAAAGATGATGATGATATTTTCAGTTTAAACTTCCATTGCTCTCCTTTTCCTGCCTACCCCACAAAAAAAGTTAAAGCACTCCACAATTTCTGTACCTCTGGCTCCCAGGCAGCATTTGCAATAGTAGGTCCACTGGAAAGCATAGAAGCCAAATAATGCTAATAGGGCAAACAGAATGTAATTGCTTATGTGTGCTGGCTATATCCTGAAACAAATTGTTTCTTAATGCTGAGGTCAGACAGGGTTTAATTAGGAGAAATACAATTGGTGTAAAATTTTGCAGCAGGCTGCTTGTTTGGTGTCATGCCAAGTCAACATCGAGCCTTTCCAAATGGAAATTTTCATTAGAGGCCATTGGCAGCCTGGTTAGGCTGAGTTTCAACTTTTTCGAGTCTCATGGTAACATGAACCTGAAACTCAGAGTATCTGCTTGCTAATAACAGGCTGTCCCTATTGCAACTGTTCTCACAGATGCACACAGCTTCTACATATGTAGTAACTCGTGTGCTCAAGTCCTACAATGGCTACTTTCTTCTGGCCTGAAGCTGTCAAGATCTGCATGCAGATAGGGCTTAACTTTAAGCTTTAAGCTTAAACTTTAGCTTTAAGATTGTGGAAAAATTGAATTTCATTTTCCTATTTTTTTTTTTTTGTATCAAAGATAGAGAAAGAAGACTTTGAACTTCAGCAGAGGGAGGGAAATTTCCAAGCCCTTTTTGTTGAGTTGCGACCCTTTTTTGGTTTTTTACCACTCCAAGCTATGTTCTTAAGGATTCTTACTCATTCTTGAAGTACTGATACTGATTTTTACAGTGATTATCACAGCCCCAGTACTCGTGCTGCCAAGGTTAAGGTTGTACCAGCATTTTCTTTAGAGATCATGCTGTCAAAGAAAAAAAAGTGTTTAATTTGAATGAGAAAATGTGCTTCAGGGTGAAATTCTTTTTCCCCTAATTTTCTGAGTTAAGCTGATGCTCATAAAACTAAGGGATGGCATTCTGGCATATAGCAAGCAGGCACTGAAGGGTTTTTCTACTCCTTAGCATACCTCAGTCTCAGTTTGTGTCTTTTCTTGTAATTCCCATCCTGACATGGAGAACAGTGATGAACAGCCCACAAAGGGAGTGTGACCTACTGCGTGTCACAGACCACGGGCTTTAAATCTGAGCTACCTGAAATGCTTACTCCAGAAAGTGGTGTCAGCAAAAGACAAGAGCATGGAGGATTTGTGGCTGCTGTGAAAGCTGGATGGGGTGATAGCCAGATTGGCAGAGAAGGAAGGAGGGCCTGTGAGCCAGACTGCCTCTGCAAATAAGACCAGCCAGGTCATAGGAGGGAGAAAATGCTCGGAAGAAAGTGGCAGACACCCAAGTAGATAGTCATTGTACAGCAATTTCTTAAAGTAAACAGGAGCCTTTTCATTTCAGTATCTTCCTGCCCTGCTTCAGACTATACCTGAATCAGCATTTACAGAACCACCTCCTCCTTGAAGGTGACATTTTATCTTCTTTGTGTTTTTTTAGCCAACCACCTGTGGTCACTTCCCTATTTTCTTTCCTGCTTCTCTCTCAGCATCTTTTGAGGAAGCAGCACATTCTGTGCTATTTCCTCTCTGCCATCTGTGAGCAAGCTGAGGTGCACTGCCACCTCTGTCCTCCTTCACCCCTGCACCAATCCTGCTGCATTTGTCTGTTGGATGAATCTTTATCCCTGTCCTGCTGTTACCTCCCTGGCTGCTGTTCATGTGCACAGCTCACAGCATCAGTGATAGCTAACTGTATTCTCTGTGGCTAGGTATGTGTGGCAAAAGAAGAAAAAAGAAAACCAGTGGTGTTGTGGTTCCTAATCTCTGCCCACATGCTGCAGTTAAGGTCTAGTCTTTATAATAGGAACAAAAAAGGGCTAATCATGTTTGGCAAGACAAGAACAAAAACATGGGAATATCCACTGTACGTGCACGATCTCACGCAACAGTGCCTTGAACGATTTCTATTGTGAAAGTTATAAAAAATCTCTTCGTAGAGATTTTGAGAATCAGATTTTGTGGGGTTTAGGAAGCAAATTAATCTATTAAATAGAATTATAACTTTTTTTATTATTATTTTTGGGGAGGGGCAACCAGCAAAGGATTTTGACATGACTAAAGGAGATTTCACACATAGCATAGCATAGACTAGCATAGACTAGGTTGGAAAAGACCTTTAAGATCATCAAGTTCAACCATGTCCCCAGCACTGCCAAGTTCACCAAGAAACCATGTCACTAAGTGTCTCGTCTACACAGTTCTTGAACACTTCCAGGGACAGTGATTCTACCATTTCCCTGGAAAGTCTGTTCCAAGGCCTGACCACCCTTTTGGTGAAGAAATTTTTCCTAATATCAAGTCTAGTATGTGTGTTCATGTACAGTTTTGGAGGAGGAAGCAGAAATGACATTGCTGCAGAAACATGTTAGCATTTCAGAGAGGGGAAAAAATATCTTCTGCTTTTTCTACAGGCTCTCAGACAGAAAGTGCACTACAACAATAAGTACTAAGTGAAGAGCAAATGATCACTGTCTCGCAACACATAATATCTTTAAGTTTCAATGGTACCCAGGACAATGGGTTTATTTTCCATGAATAGGTCTAGCATGTCCTAGTAGAATAACAGAAGAGAGGGACAGAAATATAACAGAGGAGCAAAAATATTCTCAAAGGTGAAGTTTTTTTAGCTGGGGTATTTCATATTCTGCATACTTCTGTTTCTCTATTTTCTTTGTTTCTAGGGCATGTTTCATGGTGCCGACTGGCTATGAATTTTTTTCCCAGTCACTGGCATTGACTTCTCTATTGGCACAGATTTTATAGCTTCAGATCCCTGGTTGGGAGGACACAGACGTCAAAAATGAAATGTGGATGGTAGGCCGTGCCTTGGCAGCCCAGAGCTGCTTGCATGGCTGCAGGAAAAAACACATCAACTCAAAGATCACCTTCACAAACATCCTGATAACCAGCGTGCTCCCCCACTCCCATAGAGTCCACTCCCCTTTAACTGTTCTGGGCTTGACTGGCTACTTGGTTTCCCCTTGGCAGAGGGAAGGAAACATCACTTTTTCCTTCATCAGAGAAATAAACGGCAAGGTGACAGAGGCAGCATCTTGACTGCCTTTGCTTGAAGTTTTGTTAATTTGGGGTTTAGAGTTTCTCGCTTTATTAAACACATTTTTATGCTTGTGTGACTACAAATGTATGTATTGGGCTCTGGTTCTGGCACTGCCACAGACCGAGAGATAAGGTGGGGGTTGAAGAAGTAAATATAGTTTCTGCTGTGTGATCATCTCTCCTCTGTTTTTAAAACCTCCAGCCTTTTCTTGAATTACCCCGTGGTTAGCTTAGTAACAGATATGATGGCCCATTCTTTAGCACACTTCTTAAAAAAGTAGAAAATATACTGCCATTCTAGAAGGAAATAAACAAAACTAATGAGCTGAAGGTGTTGTCATGGAAGTGTTACTTACAAGCATGGAAGGGACAGCTGCCCTTCACCGAGCTCTGCTGAACAGCCAGAGCATAAAGCAGTGCTCCCTGTCACGTAAAGCTGGGAGGCTGCATGCTCTGTAAATGCTGTTTGTACAGATGACGAGTCCCCTGTCGAAGCAGGTGATCAGTGGACCAGGGTCAGAGGCATTAACACACTCAAAGATGCATTGCTGGATGATCACTTGTACTGGCCATTGCCATGCAGAAGGCACGTTAGAGAGAAGCTTGGCAGAGCCGGGTAGCACTGAGACTCGCTATTTGCATGCAGTACAGGACAGCATAAAGTGCTCATCTCCTGTTTAAAGGCAGCTACTGCTGCTTCACTGGGAGCTTTGGCCTTTTCAGTGGAGAACCCAGGAGACAGGCTGTCAAAACAGAAGTCTCTTGTTCAAACTACCAAGCTTAGGAAGTAGGCATAGTGAAAAAAAAAAAACCAAAAAAATAAAAACTAAAAAGGTTCAGATCAGTCAAACCAAAGAGAATTGTTGTTTCTTGGTTGGCTTACTCCCCTCCTCACACCCCTCTCACACCCCACCCCCCCCTTCCTGAATTTATTTAGTTATTTTTAGTTGGCTGGATGAAGAAGCAAGAAGTGTGGAATTCACTTGAGGCCTTGAAGACAAATTCATAATTCAGTTTTGCAAACAGAAAAACAAATAAAAGTTGACTTACGAGGTGGAGGTTTTATATTTCCTCATTGTATTTCTCCTGCTTTGTACAAATCTTCCTGGAAATCTCTGTAGTAATTCTCACTAACTGCTGTGATGCCTTCTGTGCAGGGCAGAACTGATCAACCACAGGGAATCCTTCCATTTTCATCTGCTTTTTTTTCAATCGTGTCAAATTCCTTCCCTTTAGTAATCCCCCTTATTCCCTCAGGAACTGAGAGAAGATTTAATTGTTAAATTTGCATAGTAACTCAGCAAACAAACTCTCCAGTCCCATGCAGACCTTTAGCCATTGCAGGATTCATTTTAGCTATAAATTACTTACTTCTCTATGCTCAGCCATGATGGCATTTCATACGCAGGAGGCTGGTACACAGAAATGATTGAGGGACAGTTCTTGTGGGGGTTTTTGCTTTTAGGGCTGCTCTTTTATAGTGTATCTTATTGCAAGATTATTTTGAAAATGGGGCTTTGCAAGTGGATTGTGTTTGCTCTTTCTCCATAACTATCCATGTGATAAAATAATCCTGCCATAAATGGCTTCTGTCTGGTAGACCTCTTGTAGATGTACTTCTGATCATGAGAAATAACTTAAATCCTATTTACTGCAATGAATCACAGTAAATACAAAAGTACTTTCACTGTTCCTTTATTACAACAAAATGGTTTGCTTTTAAAAATATTTTGCAAGTATGGGAGTTTGTAGGTTTTCTGCAGGACATGGGAAAGGTGGGACAACTCTGTAGTTCTTCCAAGTTTCTAAATGCACTCCATTATACCCCATGCTAACATCTAGAGTCTTTTAAAATCATGACACAGACAGTGATAGAATAGACAACAGACAACGTCACTCTTCCACCTGGATTACTAGGCTTGGCTGTCCAGACGGGTGCTGGCACAGTTCAGTGAGGCAGCTTTAGTATCTAAGATTTTGATGTTAAAACTGCCCACAGTTGCCTCTGCACCTCTACTTTGCTCTACTGAATCTCTTTCCTGTGACAAAACAGCTTGACAACCTACAATCTCACTAATGAAGAAGAAACTCCACAGTCAGCAGGAAGTGTTGTACCAGAGAGGCAGTAGCCGGGTTGAGGTGTGTGGAGCTTTTACCTTTGATGGTGGCAAATGTCATTTCTCCATGAAATGAAGAGATTGTGCAGCCTCCATCCTTTGAAGTTTTCAAGACCCAACCACATGAAGTCCTGAGCAGCCTAGTCTGAGCTCATTGCAAACTTAACTTGTCTACTGGGGGCTAACACACAAACTTGTCTTTCAACAGTTCATTCACTGATACTCTTATTTCAGCAGGTATGTCACTTCAGGAGAAAGCTCCCAATGCTTCAGATCCAGATCACATTGTTTAGTTTTGCAATATGTCAGACAAGCAGAGAAGCCTCCTGACAACATCCACTAATCTGCTTACTCAGAAATAAGCACAGAAATTCAGGACAGTAACATAGCCTCCTCCATCAGCCCTGCTTAGCGCTGCAAGCACAGCCAAGCTGAGCATGATAGGAGCTGTCTGGCTGCATTGCTTCCCTTCCCACCCACCAATACTGGGTTGCATCTGCCTCTAAACACTGACCAAGTCTATCCCCACCTTTAGTTCAGACAAAGCCTGAATTAAACAAGAGGCAAATGCCTCTATCAGGGATCTGTGGTGATCTCCACTGAAGAGAGTCGTAATAAAGTATATTCCACAGAAGACACTTGCTGACTTCCCTTTTGAAAAGAAGAATAACATCTGCACAAATTGCTTGCAGCAAATAATGTATCACAGGGATGAGTCTCCACTTGCTCCTAGTAATACATACCATCAAATGTCTGAATGAATCAATTATTATTATTTTTGTATGAGATACAAACCGCATGTGTCACTTCCAAAATGTACTTTGTGAATGTTAAATGCAGCTCACACAGAGGTCATGATAGGTATGTCTGACTCAGGTGGCACTGTTCATTTTCAATTCCAAGGCTACTCAGCCATTTTTGCCAGGAACACTTGGACATACCAATTTCAGGCTGCTTTAGATAAATATGTTCTTGTGATTCTGAAACTTACATTCCATAAACATCAGTTCCTTTAACTGATAAAGGAAATGTTGCAGAAGTAGAATTGCAGAAAGAAAAACTGCAACTTAGGATCCATAAAATGTTGTAGGGAAGTCCTCCTGCAGGGAAAGCGGTTCAAATACTCCTTGACTGTCCCCCTCAAAACCTACAATGTGATGCTGCTGCTTGTGACATAGTTTTTTGTGTATGGTGAATGCTCTATCTCACTCTCCAAATATTAGCATCTTACGGCAGCCCTGTTAAGTGATGTTGGGTAGTGATCTACCTGGTATCTCTCCTACAACTGGCTATGTTTTCAGAGGGCTTACAGAATTTCAAATGCTTTCAGTAACTTAAAAGTAATCCCTGATACACATGCCTTGACATAACTGTGGGAATCTTGTGTACTTACAGTTTTGGACTGTGACAACTGCCCCAGCTTAACCCCTGTCCATT
The DNA here is from genome assembly GCA_026283785.1 of Coracopsis vasa. Taxonomy (NCBI): domain Eukaryota; kingdom Metazoa; phylum Chordata; class Aves; order Psittaciformes; family Psittacidae; genus Coracopsis; species Coracopsis vasa. The sequence continues at coordinate 39,038 of JANHGB010002898.1, read as the reverse complement.
TTGTTGTTGTTACTGGGGTGAGAGAAGAATACAGTTCTGTATTGACTTTCCTCTAAATACCCCCAACTGGGTATCTTTAACTGGCAAAGAAAACAACAATTTATCTACTTTCTCCACACCAACTGTCTGCACTGAGTTTATCATGCAGAATTGTGTAACTACATTTATGCATTAAACAGTAGTCAGGAGAGATGCAAGTTTCTACTTAGCCTTGGAACATGTTGATAGCATCTGTAAGGCAAGCCATTACCCAGGAGTTATGAAATCAAACAGGGAATTTAATTGTTGAATTGGTTGTATGTCAGATTCTTGTTCCCAAGGTAGAGGAAAAAATGGGTGCTTTTCCTTCAGTTATGAGTCTATATGCACTTAAAGTAGTAAATAAGAGCAATCTACCAGCATTTCTGCCCACTGGGGAAGTGTACTTGGGACTATGAGGAAACTTAACTTCTTTGGATGTCTGAGCAAGCATTTGCACGCACCACAACTCAGTAATAGGTGGGATTTTGCAAGTGACACAGCACAAGAATTCCACATCTTTTTGTCATAAAAGCCACATTAATTTATCAGCCCAGGGCTTTTCCAGCATATTGTCTTACCGATCTTGAAAGAGCCATCCTGGCATTAGGGGAAGAATTATCTGGGTGATAATCAGTGCTGAGACCCCTGAACAGCATAAAGAAATCTGACAACTGTATTAACATTCAACTGAAATGCCTTTATGAAGCTAATTTTCCCTCCACTCATCTTTTGAACTCCAAGAGAAGCATAAGCCCTGACTCAAGCAATGCGGAGTGTTTGCTCTGGCACCCAAGCCAGCAGATGTGACTACTTGGCATCCTTTCCCGAGACTTGAACCTCATGGTATGTCTATGCCAAATGTATCCACATTATGCAAGAGTAATGGAAATTCGCCAGGCGGAGCAATGCTATGTTTTCCCGGATAAATGTTGCTCAGTTTAATTTTAAGGAACTGACTGATAAAAGCCTCAGTGATTACCTTGTTTGCCTAACTGTCTTCATTCCATGAGAAGCAGTATTTTTGCTGGCACAGAGAATATATACGAAACACAGGAACAAAAGAGGCCCTTGGTGAAAGGTGAAGCACCCATCTGAGAAAAAGGGTTTCTTTCCTCTTTGGAAGATAAGTTGGCTGCACTAAGAACCCCTAAGAATATAGTTTGCCATCTGACATGGTTCAAGTGACTTGAGCTACATGGTCACATTGAGCTGTTCATTTCATTTTTTGTCTTTTCTCCAATTCCAGGCAAAGCTCACCATGGGAAAATGCTGGTGATGAAGCTCATTTGCCTCTTGCAGCATCTGGAAGGCGAGACAAAAACGCAGCAACTCATGCTACACAGTATCTACAGAATATAAGGAAGTAGAAATTTAAAGGTATTTTGGACTAACAAGTGCATGGCATTAGCCAACCAGAGGACAACGCATTAAAACAAAGAATTATCTTGATTGTCACCACTCTGTCCTTCATTTAAACCACGTATTAGTTGCTTACAGCTGTGGTACCAGTTCAGGACTTTTTATTTCATATTTGCCTAGTTCACCTAACAGTATAGTTCAATTTCTGGCCGCTGCCTCTGATCAGTAACAGAACTCCTAAAAATAGTAAGCGTGATTTCTTACTTTCAACAGCCAAAGGCACTTGCCACAACCTGACTCAATTGTATTCAATATGCTCGTGACATTCACACACAGGGCAGCCTGTATCACGCAAAGAAGGATCTATCCAGGATGCTCAGATTCAGCTTTGAAGTTGAGGAAAGCTGTAAATATTCCACGGAGTCTGTCTGAGGCGTAACAAAGCTTTTGTCACCAAACACAGCCTGACAGAATGGCTGGAGCATGAAATGCCTTTTGTTGCAAGATTTTTCACTCTACAGGGCAAAACCACTATTGAAATTGGAGGAACACCTCAAGTAGTAGCAGGCTGCTACACTATTAGTGCAATTGATTACTTCAGCAAATAGCCAGAAGTAGCCATTACTTCCCAAGTTACTTCCACTGCAATAATCAAGTTCTTGTTAACAAATCTCAGCCATGAAGGAAATCCAAGAGAAACTGGCTTCTAACTCTGGATTTCACCTTCAGAAGAACTGAGGAAGAGACACAGAGAAGTGCAGAGCTCCTGCTATTTGGTAGCCAGGGGCAAATGGGAAACGGAACCATTTTCATAGCATTTTGAAAGTCTGTTTACAAACTGTTGGCCTAGAAGGAAAATCTTGGAAACCATTCTCTGCAGATGTCTTACCTAACCACTGGTCTGACATGCAACAAGCCACACGTATCCTGCAGGGCTGCTGTGCAAAAGGAGCATGGAAGACAAGCGAGGTGCTAATGTTCTCCAAAGCCCCATAGGAACAACAGCTACTGCACAGGGTGGATAGATCACAGTGAATAACTCATCCAACTAAAATGCTCTCATTTTTTATCTGCATTGTTGCAAGTTCCTCAGTTATTAATTTGAAATCATTGTCTAAGTTATTTGTTGTCCACAGCAATTCATTGCAAGATTACTCAAAATAATGCTGAAACTCAGAATATGAGACAGAGATCAGACATTTATTTTCTTTGATTAGCTAAATGAGACATTTTGAATCAAGTTTCTGCTTCAGTACTTAGGTTTTTTAAACAGAAAATGGTCTTGTGAAAATACTGCATAATATTTACTTAAATACTACTGTTTCAATAGCTGGTAGTAAATTTATTCAATGGACTATTTGGGAAAGCAGAAAAAACATGAATAATCAAACGAACTATTTAAGCCATTTAAACACAGCATTATCCGAGGGTTAAGTAATGTTTGCCTACTTGCAAACACAGTTACCAGTTGCCTGCAGCAGACTGTACAGGACATACCTTTGAATCCAAGCTAAGAGAGTGGTTCATAGATAAAAGCTAAAGTAAGTCTACTACTGCTTTCAGGCAAATTAGCAAAACTGAGATTCTGAGCACAGAACAATTTCAGCTACTTAACTGATTTTGGTTTGTGAAGCACAGAGGCCCAGCTACATATAAATCAGCAACGGTGAAATATAAGATGCCGTATACCTTAACCACACTCATCAGGAACAAAAGATCAGTGCTCCCAGCTCCCCTGATAGACTAAGTTGCTTGTTTACCCTCTACAAACATTCCTCAGGAAAAAAAAAAGTAAGCTTTGCCAAGCTACTAAGCACACTGTCAGCACATAACAACAACAACAAAATCTTATGCATAATAAAAGAATACGGAAAATACATGTATATTCTTAAGCTGTTCTATATTGTTCAATGGTTCAGTTGGTGTACTAAAAGATATTTAAAGACATTATTTTGGTTAAGTCCAATCTCTACTCATCATTTATAAAACATTTAAGAGAATTAAAGTATTTCATATATTACTTGTTATTCTTCCTGCCAAAGGGAAGAACGATATAGAGATGCAAGTTATCCTGGGTGACAGGAATATGGAGTTAGGCAAGATTCATGTTTCATTTTGCTAACGGATTACAAACCTTCTCTTTAGTTAGAAGCGTATGGGTAAAGTAGATGCACACTGTCTTTGCTTTTTCACTGTAGTCCAACAGGATGCATTGTAAGTTATTCTTACTAAGTGTCAAAATGAGTCCAAGTGACAGATTATGTATTTGCTTACCTACATTTAACACTGGCATGTCTCCATTCAGTCACACTAGGGTAAATAAACTGAGGCTCTGGCTCTGTATTCCCCCTTGTTTGATCTCACTCTAGATCAGTGATGCCAAACCACCAGCACTGGCAAACAGAGATCTGGGCTGGCACCAATGACAATGAGCAAACAACACTTTCAAAACACGTTTGACGCCAGATAGCAAAGAGCACCCTCCCTACTTCAAGGAGCTCATTGCTAGAAAGGCTTTCTGCTTTGAAATCCACAACTACCTCCTACATGTGACTGGAAGGGCCAACATGACATTTCTCTTCTGCAGCTCCCAAAAAAGAAACCCACTGTATTTATCTCAAACAATGACATACAGGTGGCTCCTGCTGACCCAGTTAATCCAAAACTGTTTAAGAATGAGCAAACCTAGATCAGTAATACACAAGAAGCAGACCTGAACCAGCTAAAATTTTCAGGTCAGCAACCTTCATTTCAAACCTTTCAGCTTTTACTGAAAGCAGGACTTCTTCTGGAGGACATGACAAAACAAAAGCAAGATGCAAAAAACCAAAACCACACTAAAACTAGGCATGGCATGTGTGAAAAACGGAAAGAGAAAATGAAGGTATCTATCTCCTCTTACTAAATAGTCTGCTAAGGGGTGTCCTGGATGTTGGTGGCACCTGTCCCGCTCTCAGGCATGAGGAGCAGTGGGCAGAACTTCCTGAAGCAGCACATGAAGGTGTGCTGTGCACTGGCTTCTAGTGCCTTGATCCAATGCTCTGCTCCCTCTCTCCAAAAGGAACAGTCCAGGCCGGTGCCCTGCTGCAGGTTGGGCTCTTCTTGAGCACAGACACCGGCCGCTTCACACCAGCTGGGAAGCTGGGTGGCCCAGTCCTCACTCACCACCCCACAGGAGTTCAAGAGGCACTGGGGGCCAAGAGAGACAGGGCATCGCATTGCCCACAAGGCTAGAACACAGCACGGGCTGTATCTACTTTGCACCGTAATACAGCAAAGAGGATCTCCGTCCTGGGAGGCACTGGCATTCACACAAGAATCCATTCCCTCCTCAGACCTCCAACCGCACTCACACCAACACAAACGCCCCGGGCTGTGCCAGCAACCCTACCCGCTCCACGCCGGGACGGGACGGGCCGCGCTGTCCTGCACTGAGGAGGGGCCCCGGGCACCCCCACCCCTCACCGCCCCTGCCGAGTTGGACCAGTCACTTAAGGAGATTTGTTAATAACACTCATAAGCGACCAGCTTCGGGGGTTGGATCAGTTTTCACTGCACCCACCGTTCGACTCGAGCAGGGGAAAGACCTACAATCTCAGCATCCAAAAACCAGCAGAAAGGAGAACTTGGGAAGTTTTCACTAACGCTATGGAAATGCTCCAGTTGTACCCTGTTGAATCTCGCCCGCAGCAGGCAGAAGTCCTGCCCTGCTCCCCTGCACAGAAAAAATAAAGTGGAAAAAAACACTCACTCTGCATGGAAGTGTTGCCGAGGTAAACCGGCAGTTGTCAAGAACACAGAAACAGCCTTGTATGCATGACAGTTGGTAATGCTGGAAGGGCGAGTGGCCTGTTGGTCCCAGTCCTCACTCCACTCCTCAGCACAAGGAGGCTGCAGGGAGGCAAGAATGGACAGACCTCACACCAGCACCCCAGAAACAGGGCTGATGGGAGAGCAGGAGTGCCACAAGACACTGACCATTCAGACACCCATTCAGACACTGACCCTGCCATGTTTGGGAGCACCAGCTTCTCGGCACAGAGCCTAACTGACAGCACACAGGCTGAAACAGGCACTAAATTCAGTCTTGGGGTATTCTTAAAACAGGACTTAGCCCATAAACCTGATTTTAGCTTCTGTGTGTAGCTCTCCTTGGCTTCAGGTCACACTGATTCTGCCAGGAACACACCACACACCACCTTCATCAGCAGGTGTCAGATGGGCTATACAAAAGACCATCAACAGCAACCCTTCTGTTCTACACAAGGGGACACTGAGGCAGCGGATGTGTCCAAGGGCACCAGATCAGAGCTCAGTTAGTCAAGCCCCACTCCGAGCCATTCCTCCTCACTGTACAGAAGGAAGAGCTTCTGCAGTGTTTTCTGTAGCAGAAATCCCTTGAATCCAGCTCTGGAAAAAGCTTGTGAAAGTAGGATTTCCACACCCTTTTTACTACGCGAGTTCCCACTGGATGGCTGTATTCCTGCGTGGACATGTCTGTCTGTGGCCATACTTCTGAAAGGCTGTTCTAATTTGTAATATCCCCAAAGGAAAAACTTGAAATTAGAGGCATTTATATCAATAGTCAAAATCAGTCAGAGGAAAGGCAACAAAGATAACATTTGTAAAAGCCTTTAAAACCCAGGGAGTTGCTTTCCTCCTCTGCCTCACACACAAGTTCAGATGGCTGTAGGCGTTGCATTTTAGGAAGCTGAAGAGGATTTGTAATCTGCTTCCATTGCCAGTTCAAGGTCTTGGTCTTCAAAGCTCTGAATGTATCTGTGCCCAGCTACAAAATGTGCCTGCACCTGCATCTACAAATCACAGAGATATCCGTGTTCCTCTGGGACAATGCAGACCACAGAGCCCAGAAGGAAGCAGCCAGGGACAAAATATGCACTGTCTACGTTGCTGTGAACTTCCAGAGGAAACCAGACAAATGTAGCCTGAATCATGTCTAGGAAATGCTGCAAAACCTTCCTCTTTTAAAAGATTTTCCATCATAATCAGGACAACATTCACATCAACTCTTCCCCTTCCCACTTATAAAAAGAATGTGGTGCCCCCAAGCACAGCTTTCTTAAAACAGGGAGGTCAGAAACTCCAGGAAGGCCACCAGGGATTCTGCTATTACCAGTCTAATTACTACTGAAAATGCTTACTTGAAACAATTGCGAGATGGTAGAACAGACCCAAAGGTAAAATCAGTGGGGACCTCTTGAAGCAAGCAAATCATCGGAGGCTTTGTTCTGCCTGCAGGGAAGGAGAAAAGAGGCCCTGAGTTAGTCATCTGGATTTACTAAAAAAAGGAGAATAAAGCAAACAAGAAAAAAAAAAAAATCCCCCAAAACCCCCAAAACACAGAAATACTTCTTCATTTTGTAAGCTTACATCTGGTGCTCTCCAAAATTGCAATTTCTTTCCTGGGTCTGTTCAGCTGCTCTGGTTTTCCAAGTCTTTCAAAGGGGGCCTGAAGGCCTCTTTGAGCTGGAAATACAGACCTCATGGCTACACGAACCTTCACAGAGTTCATTGTAGGAAGCATTAGAAAAATATAAAGCCCCCCCAACACCCAACCTACTTTTCTACACATGAAAAATATGTCTAGCTCAGCACAGGCAGACTTTTCAAGAGCAGGCAACATGGCAATTAGCCAAAAGACTATTAAGGCCCCCTCCTCCAACTGTCATTAGTATTCAGATCTCTCTCTCCCTTGTTGCCAGGTATACCTGGGAGATTCCAAGCAGGGAGCAGCTTAGAATGTCTTGTTATTATATATAACATGCTATAATGTCTTTTGATTATTGCAATTTCAAGTTTTACCATATTTTTGCAGCTCAAAAGGACTCACTCAGCCCAGCCACAGAGTAGGGACCTGTTGTGCAAGATGATGTGACCAGACTTTATTACACTCAAAACCCATTCCCTGCCCACACAGCTTCCAGTGGCAGTTACCACAGCACATGCTGGGCAAACAGAACAAAGGAACAGGGAGAACAGGCAAGAAAAGAGGAAGGTGATATAGTAGCAAACTAAATCTCAGTACGAGGACCAGGCACTGACAGTTACCTCCTCACCACACGGAGAACGGAGCATTATGAGCCATCACAGGTAGATGAGATTCCCAAGTGCTCTAGGTCAGGCACCATGTAAAATTTGGGGTCTAAAGCCTTGAGGCTGAGGGAGGGGTGAGGGGGGTGTTAGTGGTGTTCCTTGGTAGAACAACACAGACTGTATTTGGACTGATGGGCAGCCTTCAGATATATAAGCTTCCACTCATAATCACAAAGGACCTTCTTACTGGTGAGCAGGGCAAGAGCCATCTCCTGTTTGCCCAGGGGCATATATATCTTATCTGGAAACAAGCTCCTCAGAACTCCTCTAGTTTTTCCACAGAACAGTCTTGGCAGCAACCAAGGTAGATCCAGGCAGAGGCCACCAGCAGTCCTTTGGGAGACTGAATTTGGTCTGAATGCAGAATTTCTCATAAAGCACACTGCAGTCAGGAACCCAAGTGTTTGCAACAATCAGTCTTTCAGGAAACAGACATTTAACATATGTAGAAAGAGTTTACGTAAAAGGAATGTAATTGCGCACTGTGACGAAGAGTTCACGAAGATCAGCTCTGTACACAGAGGAAAAGTAAAGGAGAATTTCTAATCACGTGAGTCATCGTGTTTTATGCAGTTACTCCCAACTACAGCAGGATGTGTCAGTATTATTTTATTTAGATGGTGGAAGGAAGTTCTTAAATCATTTGTGGTCTCTTCTGATACCATAAAAAAGCCCCAAATTACTGTACTTAGTTCTCAAAGATGCAGCTCTGGTAGCCTTTTACAGATGGATTTTAACATGCAGTATCTAAATTTTTGGCAATAAAACCTCATTTGAAAAAAATAGATTAAATTATGTCATGTGACTTGTATGACATTGCACTGCTGCAAATCTAACTGCACTCTGCTGTTGGCAGAATTCTGCTCTTCTTTCAGAAACATCTAAAGTTCAACAGCGTCTTGACCTCTGACTAGGGTTTGTAACAGCTTCTAAGATCTAAAATAGCAGATAGTACAAGTTCTAATGTGAATGACATAATGGCAGTACCCTGGATAAATATGCCCAAGGCAAGATGAATCCAGTGTCACAGTTGTTTATACTGGCATTTGCTTTTCTGCAGTAGACTGAGCATATGAAGTTCTTAGCACGTCTGTAGCTCTGGTGTGAAACCAGGGTCAATGTGCACTTCTGGAGTCCCTTTGAGACTCAGTACATAAGGGGACACAGCAATCTGCTCCAGCCTCTAAGCTCAGAGAGTACTTTTGGAATGCAAGCTGTGTTTAAAGCTTTGAGGACCAGAGGCATCTTCGGGTCAGACACTGGTTTTGACCAAAAGGGAAGCCATAATGTTTCTTAACAGCCTTCACCAGTTTACTCAGAGATGAAAGTTACTAAGTAACTATAATTATCCTGGAACTGCTTGCTTAAGTTAAACAGGCCTTTCTGACCCAGGGAGGGTAATACTTCTTTAGACAAAGAGGTAAACAAAGGCACAGAAAGTAAGGCAGTGAACCAAGGTCACACCATTGGTTATCATCATTTTGGAAGTACAATTCATAGGCCGCTGCTTGATTATGAGACCTCTATGAGGTCTGAGGCAGACAGACAGGATGGGTTTGCAAGCTGCTATCTTACACATCAGTGATAATTAGCCTCTTCTTAAAAAAAAAAATAAATAAAAAAATAATCATGTGTAAAATATGAACACCCTCCCCCCAAAAAAAATTAAAAAAATAAAAAAAATAAAGCAAAACAACAAAACCAAAAAAGAAAAAAATAAAAAGCTTCCCAAACGATAGCTCCTGGGCTGGCTTGTGAAAAATTACCCATTTGTTTAATTGAAAAGAGCGATTTATAAAGCTAATTTCCTTCCAGCAACCAGAGACCTTTCAAAACTTGATTGCAGTTAATGTGCCAGTGTTTCAAAGCATTTTATTCAACTATCAAATAAGCTAATGAAGACCTTTAATTTACTGTTGAAGTACAAAGTGGGCTGAGCAGGTCAGACATTTCGTGCTCCCAGGGCACAGCTGAGACTTGGTTGTTGCATCAGCCCCTCAGATGTCCTGCAGGAGAGCTGGGGCAGGGGGAGGCCAAACCAGTAAGAGGACGTGCAAGCGGAGCTCTCACTCTGTGTACAAAGCCACCTTACTCCTAACCTGGTAGCAGGAAAGAGCTCCAATTAAACATTCACAAACCAGCTTACAAATGGAGAATGTACAACTAAATACCTTGGTGAAGAAGGATAAAACCTCATATCATGGTTCCCCCCACCTATGTTCTATGATTTGGTGCCACCAGAAAGCTATTGGCCTAGAAAAACAGAAAACAAAGTGACTGCTAGTACTGGGCTGGAGAAAGGAAACTCTGACGCTTGTAATCAACATCACACAGCCTCTGGAGAGAAGAGATGCAATTGCACATACCTGTCATGTCTAGGTGGACACAGCAACTACTAACTGCAGTGCCAAGCAACCGCAAGTAACTCACCAAAGCTCAACACACTACACAGTAGCAGGCTGGTCCTGTCCCCATCCAAGGGAAGCAAAATTTGCTCAATTTTGGCCTTGAGGAGCCAAGCATAGATATTTGGCCTTGGTATTTTGCTCCAATTCCTTGTTCTCTTCCCTAGTGGCTGGCAAAGCTTGGACACATCCTTGGAGATTGAATGGCTCCTACGGATTCCTCATCCTCAGTAACACTTAGATGCATTCATAAGCTGCACCTATGAACTTCAGTGGAAAGATTCAAACTCTGGGAGGTAAAATGATTATTAAGCAAAAGAGGAAAAGCTGTGCATGTGTTGTTGAACCAAAACATCACATGAGACAGAACCTGAAAGTTTCCTAGACAACATGCTGATCACACTGGTATAGTGATCAGGTGAGCTACTTAAACCTGTCTGCTGCAATAAGCAATATTGAAACAGACCCAGTTCAGCCCATTAGCTCTGGGCAAAGACAAGTGAAATGACTGAAGTCATGTTCACTTCAAGGCTGAAAATTATTATTGATGCAAAACTGAGATAGCATGGCTTAGGATGTGGGAAGGAGGTCTTCACAAGTACCAGGAGATGTTAAAGATGACCTCATCTTCTCATTTACTTCTGATACTGAAATAGGAAATCGAAGAAAATACCCCCTCCCTCCCTGCCAGCCTCCTAAAGATCAACACATCTGCAAACACATTCTGCAGACCTAAGGGAAGAAAGACAGATTGGAGCCTGCCTTATCTCTTCTGACTTGCTAAATGCATTTCAGGCCTCAAGCATCACATGACTGTACATAACATGTGGATACAATAACTAATGCAGCATTTATAACGGATCAGCAGGGATCAGCAACATTGAACAAACACCCTTATTTGCAAAAGCACCTTCCCAGCCCATGGAGCAGGTGACCTTGTCTCCCAAGGGTTACAGTGCAAAGGTAATGATCCAAAAATTAACACTTAGAAACTCCTGTGAAATTTATCCACAGCTCTCCCTTAACCTCAGAGTTTTGCACTGAATCAAACAAACCCTGTCACTGCAATACAGAAACCCAATGCAATGGAAGAGGCTGGTCCCTTGGTGCAGTAGGCAGTGGATGTGCTGGTAAGGACAAGAAAGCACAGGTCAGTATCTTGTCAAATGTACTTCAGCTGAAGAACATGACAAATCTCTCACATAGTCCTACCTGATCACATGGTAGACCAGGTAGGTCTCCAACAGCCATATGGGGACTCCCAGAACAGGTCAATGTATGAGCTATTAGCATTGTGCAGAGCAGTTTTCTACACACGCTGGAAAGTTCCAGCTGTACAGGGCAAAATCCTGCATGCTCTACTGGGCCACAGGATTCAGGTATTCACAAGATTTAATTCCAGATGGATTGCCACATGGAAAATTCCCTGCACATTGCCTCTCACATTCTCAATAAATTACATCCCATCTCTCAACAGTGAGAAGGCCTTATTTGCCCTTCTATTTAGAGTAATCTTATGTGCAGAAAAGGCAGTACACTTCTGACCATGCTACACTTCTCTTTACAACTGGCATAGCTAAGTTGGGCTCACAGGGTTTTGCCATTTCCACTTGAACAATCTCTCAATTAGTGTAACCCCTGGACAGTCCTGAGTCTTTGTTGACTTTGTGGGCCTGTGAACACCACACTCTTTCCTCCCAAGGGAGTTTTTGGCTGTGGCAATGCATTTACTGCTGGCTTTAGAAGTCACAACCTGCCCTAAGGGACTAATTCCTACACATTTGCTGTGCTAGTCAAAGCTTTTGTCTGGCTGCAGGACTGAGAGAGAGCTCCTGTGATGGAAACTCCCAGCAAAGAGGAAACTGAATATTGTAAATGCACTCTAAGGCCTGCCCTCTTTAAGAGAGGCTGAGGCAAGCTGGCAGGAATCCCAGTTAGGCAAGGTGGCTTTGCTGAGACAAAGCAGGGCCTGTTGGTCATTGGTCTGTAAGAGGTGGAGGGCCTGAGCCAGCATGTCCAGGTCTCTCCTGGCAGGAGCTCCAACAGGGAAGCAGCCTAGTCTCTCTAACAGCCACCATTTCCTCCAGCACATTGTTGGCATCCATCCCCTCCTGTTTGTAACCCTAACCCTGGCCCTTCCTCAGAAGGGTCTTTCTTTTACATGATTACAAATGAGCCCTCCTGGAGTCATTTAGAAGATAAAGCCCAGTTGTTCCCACGGTCTCTAACCTGGGTTCTTCCTTCAGGTATCTCAGCCTTTTGATTCTAGACAGCACATTCCAGCAAATACTTGAAAACACACTTCTCCTCTCACCTCTCAATACCAGGGTAAGACTTTTAACCCATGGTTATGCCTTAAAAACAGGAATCAGCAGCATGCACAACTACTCCCATGCACTCTACAGAGTTAAGTACTAGAGATAGACCAAAATGAAGGATGTTCTGAAGAGACATAAAAATAACTGCACCATCAGGAGATGTACACACAGTTGCTCATACAAGGCCTGCTTCTGTAACACTTGAGAGTCATGTATAATTAATTGCTTCAGGCTCTAATTTGCAAGAGCAAAAATCATGGAAATATCAGATCTGTCAACAGGATACCTCTGCAGAGGACTAGAAATGTTTTTCACATCTTCAGATTTTGTGTTCCACCATGGTGACCAGGGAAGACTTTTTACTTGGTTTATACACTGTATTTGTAGCTTCATAGATGCTGCAAGGGAGGAGTTGCTGAAACAAATTCATCGATGAACATAATGAGCTGCAGAACTGGACCATCTCTCTTTGAATCCCATTTCTGACCATAGCAAATGCTCACGGCAGAAGGTAAGAGTACAACATGTTTGCAACCTCTTCTTCTGCACCCTCTCTAGTGTCTAACAGGTACAAAACCTCACACTTCTAAACCACTCTGCAGATTTGAGCCTTTATTTTTAGTGCAAAGTTTTAGTAGTAGTATTCTGAGTGCCCTGAGGAACTATAGCTGAACTGAGGAACAAAGAGTGTATAAGACAGACAAGGAAAAACCACGGAGATACTATAAAATGGAACATTACAAACACTGAAAACAAACAGACTAATAGGACACTGAGACACACAAGGGGAGCAAAAGGAAGGAGGCAGTCAACTGCATTTAACTGTGTAGAAAGTTTGCTTTATATAAAGTATTTCCACTCCTAGGCTTAAATCATGGCTTTCCTCTGCCACTGGCCCCAACAAAAACACAACAGCAGCAACAACATGAAGAAATGTTCCAGCTTTGGGGATCAAGGGAGAAATTCAGACATGAGGTTCTGTAATATGGTCACATATCCCCCTTCCAACTGTTTTCTCTCTCCCTGCTATAACCACTCATGCCTTTGTCTGGAGAGCTGACAGGTTTAAATAGAGCATGGAAAGCTGGCTGCTCTCAAGCCCCTGTTTCTGCCTATATCAGAGAGCATGGAACAGGCTTCTTTACACTCAGAATCACTTTCCAAATTCCAGTTGTGATTACTTCAGGGCTGTGTTTCACTCTACGCTGTTATTTACTTTAATGAACTCTGCCTACTCTATCATTTGGTTCAAAGAAGGAGATCTTTGGGAGATCAAAATTCAAGATGATACAGCAAAGTAACCTAAATGGAATGAGGCCAAACAACGTGTAATCATGTCTAACAAGGAGCAAGGGGAGAGAGTGCAAAGGGGGATGGGTGGGGAGAAGTGGAGGTGCAATAAATGCCACACAGAAAACTGATGCTTCTCACTGTACACCAGGCCTGGGAAGCAAACAGGAGGGCAGCTCTGGCTGAGGAGAGCTGAGCGCTGGCATCAGGTGGAGGGACAGTGAAAGCCATTCTCTGGGCTGGCAGCTGCTTTGTATAGTGGCCTGTTTTCAGAAGGGGGGATGTAGTGCTAGAGAAAGAGCCCTGCAATAAATTCCTCTTACTTTTTTTTTGCACTGCTGTTCATGAAGAGCAGAATGCAGAAAAGGAAAAATAAAAATAATGGACTTACACCAAGAAGGGACCCCAGTTAGTAGTGCTTCCTAATCTGCTTGTTACCTGAAGACTAAGCCTTCTCAGTTCTTGGCATTAACTAGAGTCTTAACCTCTATTCCCATGTAACTCATTTCTTACTCTAAATGGAGTGAGTAAGCAGTGCTTTTATGATCTGCTCCTTGGGCAGAGCTAGAAATGGGATAAATTTCTAAGTTTAGAAGACTTCAGAGACAACACTAAATAGGGCCACATGTTTGCAGAACAAATATATGAGTTGAAGGTAAGGCAATTATTAGACTATTTCTCTGCTTTGGTCCAGTAGGTCAAATGACAGGTATCTGCACTGGAATAATTTGTCCTAAGGGGAAAGGATAACAGAACAAACTAGTACACAGTATCTCTTTAACTTGAACATGCAAAAAGAAAGAAGAGCAGGAGATGAGGAAGCCTAAGGAAAAACAGAAGTCCCAGAGGCTTTTATGTCTTCCTCATATACCAACCACACTCATGGAAGCACTTAATGTTGTTCAAATTCTTGGCCATGAACCTATAACTAAGCATACCAGAACTCCCCCTACTGAGGAGCTACCACAACCACAACTAAATATTTGGGGAATTTCTTCAGCAAAAGACTTCTCTGTTGGAAAGTGCTGATTTGTTGAAACCAAAGCTTTTTGTGGAAAAATGGCAGCTTCCATGAAATATTAGCTGGGAAGAGGTTCTTGTGCTCATAGTACAACTGCAGGCAGACAACATTTCTCCTGGGGTTCTTCTGCAGTGTCCATATACTGATTGTAGGGTCAGAGAGACACAAACCAGAAAGGGCAACCTCTGTAGTGTGCAAGGCCAGATTTAAAAGAGACGTTTGAACCTGGCCTTTCCCAGTGGGCTACTACCACATGGGAAGGAAGCTGGTTCCTGTCTCAGTGTCTTTCCTCAGAAGATAGGGATAGGCACTTGGGTTTATTTTTCAAGAGAACAGACAAAAAGACAAAGTGTTAAACTTTTAATGAAACAGCACTCTGCTCCCACTCTTTAGTTTCAACACAAATGATATTATTGCACTCACACTGGGGACTTCATATTATTTCAGCTAAAGAAAACTAAACAAACAAGAACAAAACCTTGTAACGCTGTGTGATAGTGCTCATTTAGAAAGATGAGGCATAACACTTCAAATGAAAGAAGCCCTGCCTCGCTCTCTACCCTTCAGCCTAAGGCTGACTCCATGCATGCACACTGCCACACTTGTTGCCACTACCATTTCACTAAATCAGTGGAATGAGGTACAAGCTGAGCCCCCTCACTACAGGAACAGCATCTTCTGATGATGTTTAAGAGTCCTAGGTACCTGTAAAAAATGCCAGATCTCTGTTTAAATGATGTGGCTGCAGCAAGATCTTGTTTGAAAGAATCCAACTGCAGGAAGCTGGAGTTTTTTTAACCCAGATGGAAAGAAGAAAGGCTCTTTCTGCCATACACAGAGAGGGGAGAAGAGTTAAAGCATGCTGCTGTGCCATCAAACCTTCCCAAGCAAGTACCAGAAGAAAGCTTAGCAGAGACACTTTGGTCCCCAGGCTGTGTCTGCCCATCAGGTTTTTGAGATTTAAATCTCAAAGGCTAGAAAAGGCTAAGAAAATTCAAGAGCTGTTTGGTGATATGGAGAAACTATTTGGCAAGGCATGGATCAATGGAAATTTGCTGTGACCAAATCAGTAAGTAATACAAAGATTGCCCTCATGTCACAGCTTCTATTAGGATATTGACTTTCAGCATCCACATGACTGCACCTGACTGACAAGGTGGCCATTATTCAGTTAGCAACCTGTCCACACCCACTGTTAGTACCATCCTGGATGTGAAAAGGTACATCTAGAAAAGGAATAACAAATCTATCACCCAAAGAGCATAGAAGATTATGTTCCTAAAATGCAGATGTTGAATGTCTGATTGATGCTGATCACTCATTGTATCTTCTTTTCCTTTTGCTTCACAACGTGTTTTTCCTGCAAATATGTGCCCCACTTGCTTAGATAATCCACTCCCAATACTTAAAACTTTGTAGGAAGTTATGGCTTGGCTGTAACTTTTTGACTAACAGTAGGAGAAAGATACACAATATAATCCTGCAAAGCTTGATTCAGTCACACTTCAAAATCAGATTTTGGCACTTGTCATCTCTGTATTTAGCATCATTGACATATATTTACAGCCTTTTAAGTCTGTTTGTTCCCAGCTTTCAGTCTAAGTATTTCCTTGAAAACAGAAATATCCAAGACAAATTAGAAGCTATGCATCAACCAGCTGATCACAGAGGCTTCATCTGATAGGCAAGAAGATTATTATTACACTGCTGTCCAACACAGAGGCAAAGATTCTTTATCAGAAAGTATCTTGCTAGCACTGAGGGCTTGCCAGAGACTCCAATTCTCTGAACACAAATGGCTTGAGAATAACAATACCATGTTAAGACCACTGCTGCAAAGCTGGAGTGTTGGGTTTTTTTCTTTTTGTCACACAATAAAGGAAAAAGTTCCTTCTTGTCAAGTGCCTCTGCTGTAAGGTATGAGAAATTATTGCAAGTTTGGTTTTCACCTTCTTCCCCCACCCCTTGTTTTTTTCCCCTTTAAAGGGAATCCCTCCTGGAGAGGATATTGCTAAAGTGTTAAAAAAACAGAATGCAGGGTGCCTCCCAGACATACCAGTCCATATATTACAACTGGTTTTATCTGCTCCAGCACCAGAGGGAACAAATTTAGGCAGCCAGGATTGTCACTTCCATGTTATGATCATTTTTGTGCAGGTCCTTCTTTGAAAGCTGGTATGAAATAGCACACCTCTACCAGACCTCCCTAACACAGCACTAGTTTACACGAGCTCTGATTTTCAGGCTTATTCTCTAACTCGTGTGTGTGTGTGTGTAATAAAATTGTTTCCATACATCATACAAGAGATTTAAGGAGAAGACTGGTGTCTTTCTGTAGTTATTCCATGCTTTCTTGTACCATGTTTTGCTGATTTACAGATGACTTGTTTATTAAGCCAGTTTGCCCTCATGGTATCATATCTAATCTAGTGGCTGGCTCCTGCTATGCTAATCTGTCACTTTGTGCAAGAGCTGCATCTGAAATGGCATGAGAAATACAGATTTACTGCAAAGTAGCAACAAACCATCCTTAGTACTGAACCAACAATTTTCATTAAGTTGGAATTCCCATGGAGTTTTAATTGAGAATTCACTTTTAAAAGTTGTACATGAACAGAAACACAGTGAGGGCAAATACTAGCAGGGACTCTTCTTGTGGTCCTCAGAAAGGCAAACTGTAACACCATATGCTAAGGTAAGGATACCAGGAGTTGAAGTCCTTCTACAGAGTGCAGAAATTAACTGTTCTTTTGCTCTGTTCACTTATTTTTAACTAGATATTTTCCCATCCCTTCATTTTTTAGAACAGAATAAGAAACACTCTTCCAGGCAATATGAATGTGATACTTGAAAAATATTTTCCTCCTTTAAATTAGAATGAAAAATTCAACTTTTTTTTTTTCCTCATTGCACCTATTCATTTTGTCTTATCTTTTTCAATTTAAGCTTCCATTTATGTGTCTCCAATAGTACGGTTTATAAAAGAAACTGTTCAAAGTAGATGTTTCAACAATGTCAAAACCTTTCCTGTAAAAATGATTTTTAAAAGACAAAAAGCGACATGCGAGTCTCAGAACAAACCCCCTCCTGAAAAAAAAAAAAAAGGTTTGATTTTAATGAATTGTGATTTTAACAACACAGACATTTCAATAAGAACTTCTTGATTAATTCCTCCCAATAACCTCTCAAGAAGGAACATCCTTTTACTATCTCTATGCCTGGAATTACTGTGCAAGTGTGCTGAAGTGTTAGAGATTTATGTGCTCACAGCCACCTGGGCACTTCTCCTTCAGGGCCCACTCTGGTAACGTCAGAGGAAGCACAGAGGAAGTGCTCCTCTCAAAAGGACCACAGAACAATGCAATCCCCATGCCCCTGACAAATCAGGCCAGAACAAAGTAGGTTGCCTTATATTCACTTGTCACTCCAATATGCTTTTGCACGCTCTTGAACAAGGAAGACAAGAAGAGTACATTAAGTGGCTTTACCCATTGCATATTAAACTATTCTGCATCTGTAGTGATGCTATAATGCTGAGTTAAACCCATTCTTTAAAGCATGGCTGTATCTGAAGTTATGATTGCTTCTCAAAGATGTGAGCAGGGAGCATGTTCTGAATCTTGAGATTCCACTCACCAGTGGAGTACGGTGCCATTATGACATTAGCTACCATGAAAATAATAGCTTCAATTACATTTTCATGATGAGAAGTTTCCACTGAAGCTGATTTAACAACACATTATACTGTCTATTTTCCATGCTTGTGCCAATGACTTGGAAAATTGTAGAATTGTGAAATTTTGTTCAAAAGAATAAGCAGACCTGACTGCAATGTCCAAGTGTCAGCACTGCAGCCTGGGGCTTTACACCCCACTGCTGCAAAATTCAAGTCCACAACCAGCACCCAAATGTGCGACTTACTACTCACTCCTGCCCTCATCTGATCCTTCTCCAAGCAGGTAGATAGGAGTCTCTCTCAATACAAGCTTGCTGACTTTTAGCACTTCTCATTATGCAGCAGCAAATTATATTGAAAAAATCTTTGGAGAATAGAGATGCCATTAATAGATGAGTAAAGAAGGGGAAGAAAACCATACTGGTAATCACTATATGATTATGAAATTACAAAACTTTGCCAGATGAGCATTAAGATAGGTTCCAAAGGCTCACTTCTGCTGTTCATTGTTGAACAGAAGTTTGTACAGTCAGATGACAAAGTTGAACATATTTAAAAATCACAGCTATAGAAGCCAGAAGGTACCACCAAGGATACATTTCAAACCTTGTCTTTATAATATCTTTCTTCTCCACAGCTAGCATACCTTGCAAAGGAGATTCTTTTCAGCTCTATACCGCCAAACAGACAAGAGGCTGCACAGTACATTCTGCTCTTCTACTGTTCATTAAAAAGGGAAGAAAGAAAGCATGCATGAGTGCATGGAATGGACAGATGAGACACTTAGGGCGACAGACAACAGCAGGAATACATTAGCTTCCATGATCTGCTTAGAAAGCACATTAGGAATACACTATTAAGAAAATGTTGCATGCCTTCTTACACTGAATATAGAAGTTAAGCTTTTCTCAGGTCAGGCCTTGGAGATAAAAATAAACTCTACGAAGCAGCAACGGAACAAGTTTTATTTCTTCAACTGCAGTGAAAGAAACGCCTGTTCCTTACACCACTCCTGCATTTGAACATGTCAGATTCCCCCTCCCACCCCAATTTTTTATTGGGAAAACCAACAAAACCCACACAATCCCCTCAAAACCAAACCAAACCCACACAAACTCCCCTAATTTTGTGGTGATTTCTGCTCAAACTAACATTACATGATACTGATAAACATTGAAAGCATGTTTTCCTGCATAACCACGTAGAGTTTTTTCTAATGCTAATGCAAATCATTATTATGGGTCCAAACACACCACTCCATCAAGTGGATCCACTTTGGAAAGATGTGAGTAGAGACCCAGCACAGTCATCAGAGATGCAGCACAAACACTCAGCTTTTGTTCTAATAGATGTTAGCAACATCAGAGGACTTTGGTGAGACCAAGAACCACAGGTTTGGTGTCTTCTGGTTTTAACAGTTATGCATAAACACCTCTCTTCCAAGACAGATGACAGTATTTGCCTGCAGAGTCTCACTGCAGTTTTTTCCAAGCCGAGACAGAGCTGCTGAATACTTGTAAGCAATCTACAGAAAGATAAGGCAGGACTGGAGCCCAATAAATCCAAGACCATTTACTAATCACCCATCCCATTGCTTCCAATCTTGCCTCTCCTCTCATTTGCCTGGGGCCTGAGGCTCCTTTCATCAAATGGTGAAAGGCATTAATCTAGATCAAGACAAAGGGAATAAGTTCTAGAGTTGAAAAGACACCATGGAGGTAACAACAACCAGACACAAAGAAACAGTTAATTGGAAAGCTGAAGTCCAAATAGCCTTTCTTTTCCTTGCTGCAGAAAGCATCTATCCTTATCCCACACATCGTCCTACCAATGAAACCCATTGTTGACCACAGCCAATGTTCACAGGAAATACTCTGCTCAGCAAACAGCCAACCAGGTCATATCATAGAATCACAGACTGGTTTGGGCTGGAAGGGACCTTTAAGCTCATCCAGTTCCAGCCCCCTGCCACAGTCAGGGACACCTTCCACTAGGGGAGGTTGCTCCAGGCCCCGTCTAGCCGGCCTATCTCTGTATTCAGCTTTAGCTGGCTGCAAAGAGTAATATAATCTTTGCAAGTAATGCACACAAGATCTGTGTAAACACAGTATCTGGTTTTAAAAAACTCTGTCAGGATTATAAAAATCTAACAAATGTGAAAACAAACACATGTCTCACCAACTGACCCTCATGAAAGCCACGTTTAGAACAAAATACAGAGCTCTGGCACTACACTTATGTTGCTGGCTAAATCCACTGGGCACTATCAAGGCCAAGTTGTAATCTTCCTCAGAGAGGTTACCCCTCCCTTGTAGCACAGAACACACGCAGTTTCACTGGGACCAACAGTTGGCTCTCAGAGCATAAACTCCAAAGTAGCAGCCAGGCCACATTGCTGCAAGCTCACAAAGCCAACAGCAAGAAAGGAAATTAAGAAGCAAGTACTGCCAGTACTTTGGAAGGGGAATGAAGAGGTCAGCATTTCACAGATACATTCTACATATAGACACGTATGTATGCTTTTGCAAGGAACTGGTTCCCTCCCCATGGTGCGCTACATGTTGTTTTGTACCCACATGCCTTCCCCCCAAGCAGGCCTTGAGGAATTGGATTAACTGTCCTGGACTTGCATATCATTGTTTGTCTGCATTGTACTTATCAAGCTTTCACATGTAAGTTTCACATCCAGAAACACACAAAAGTGGGCTTAGATACAGGGAGGTGATTTGGACCCGTTTCAATGTCAGCCTGTTGTCACTGCCTAAGGCTTATGTTGTGCAGACTTATTTTTGTCACTATCTACAAGAGCTGCAATAGCTGTATTCGCACACGGTTCCCTACAGTATGTCATTGACATTTCTGTAGCACTGGAATCAGGTGGGCTTTTGCTGTTTCATCTCTGTTTACTTTGTTTTGTAATAACCAGTCTATTTTTAAAAACAGAATAATCTGTCCTGGATATTTGGCTTTGTGAGTGCAGAACATGAATTAACCTTCAAATGTGCAAATATATCGTCCTGCAATTATTGCTGTCATCTTTCATTACAGTCTCTCTTCAACAAACCGGGGTTTTTCCCCACATAGGATGAGCCTCCCCAAATCTAGCAAAACCAACAGCACAGACATCAAACTGAACCACATGCTCTCTTGCTGGCAACAGAAAGGAGGCACCAGAGGTACGAAGCAAGAAGCACAAATTGTTTGGAAGGTGAGCAGAGTCCCTCAGCCCCAGGGAGGGTGTGACTGTCCCTGCTGTCCTCCCTAGAGCTTTGCCAGGGAGATGCACATCACCACATAGCGTCTCAGGTTGAGCTGGTGCGAAAAACTGCTTCATTTCAAGCTGTGGCTCAGGGCTCAGCACAGAAGTAGCTCTCCTGCCACTTCAGTGGATTAGGAGAAGCATCTGGCCAAGAAGTAGTACATACAACTAAGAGAGGTGATGTCCAAAACTGTGACAGTAATAGTCACCTGCACTCATCTGCTTATCATTAACCCCTTCTGAAAGTCTTCCTGATGCTAAACGGACTTAACATGTGCTTGAAGGCTCTGCTGAACACGTGAAATGAAGCATGTGGTTGAAAGTGGTCTGATGAACAGCAGTCTCAAGAGATTGAAAAGTTATTTTTGAAGGTGGCAACAAAAGACAACAATTACCTTCCAGAAGGCTTAACATAAACCCCTCAAAAGCAGGATGCTTAGGATCACTGACAATGCACCAAACCCCAGGATTTACTGGGATCACATTTCATTAGAAGTCAATGTCTAGATGCTGGAAAGATGACAAAGGGGGTTGTAGAATTGAAAGAGTATTTTCTGGTATCTAATACAAAGCATTTCTAGACTGTATGCATCAGCACTTTTTTGGCTTTTAATTTTTTGTTTAAAGTTTGCTTATAAATAATTTCCCCTCCTTTAATGTTTTTAACATGTCTTTTCCTAATGTAAGTTGCTTAAAGATGGAAAGTACTTCTTCCATACATAACCCAGCTGGATTTTCAAATTCAGTTTTGCAGAATTTCAAGAATGAAATATGTTGATTTACAGAAAGAGCTGCTCAGATGCGGAAGGCACTTCCTACACCTACTGAAAACTGAGCTACTTAGCTACTACAGAATAACTATTTCGCAGCACTCCTTTCAGTGCTGTTTATTCAGAGCAGCTCGAGATATACTCTTGCAAAATAAAAGACACTTCAATTTTAGATGAAGGAGTGAAAACAGGATGGCTATGCTACACCAGCTAATTCTTCAGCAGCTAAGCCACAAAGAATTTTCTCTGGCATAAAAGTATGTTCACTTCTGTAATGTCCTTTTTTAAAGGAACAGTTGTGAAATGGCCACCCAAAAAATCCATTTTAGGGAGGAGCAAGAATGTATTTTGCACTCTTTCTCTCCTACAGATTTCATTGTACGAACCTTCAGCTGTATACTGGGACTGAACAACAGGCTTCAGCAAAACAGTAACCAGAATATTTTCCACAATGACCTAAAGATTTGGGATTCTCAGTTTCATTTGAGTGTATTAAGAATTCTTAGAAATTAGACTTCATATGATATTGCAGTAGTGAACATATTTTTTAAATGAGTTTTCCATCCTTTGATCTCATTGGTTTCTGCTATTTGGAAATCCCAAATTTCTTCATAGCAGACGTTCAAGATAGCACATTTTAAAATGGAATAAATTAGAAGTTAAAGATAGCAGTGATTACAAGTATGCCCAGAAACTACCCTGACTGTTTGTTTCCCATAGCACAGTAGCTAAGCTAGTAGCTGTATTATTTTTGGAGGTGTTGGCTTGATTTTCGGAACTGATCAGATACATCTCGCATGTGTCAGCTTCCCTGGAAGTGGTGGTTTCCAAGTCTGGCTAGCTAAGAAAATGTAGGATATCATCAGGGCACACACATGGCCAATGTGACAGAAGATTTGCACCTAGTTTGATGTGGCTGGTTTAGTTTGCAAGACTTTCTTTCCTTTTCTGTGCCTTGTACCATTCAGCATTGAAAGTGTCTTTGCTGTGAAAGGACATCACTGAACTTTCGATTAAGAAAAGCTCACCTTGACCCTTCCCTCTAATCTTCCTGTGCAAAAGGTGCTAAAAGGGCAAAAGGCACTTCTAGAGCCAGGCCATGAAGCAAAATGGCAGACTTACCTTTAAAAAATAATATGATTACAGCATTCTTATGACACTCAAAGATGATCCATGGCACCTTTTATTTGGTACTCATGTATACTTTGTCTTTGGCTTTTTCCTCAACATACAGAGGAAAGAGGAAGAAACTGTTTTTCCTCTCTGAAATCAGGGAAAAAAAGTCCTGTTCTCACACCTAAACGTATTGAAGTGATGGAACACTACTATCTCAGCTTCTAGACACAAATAGCATAGCCACAGCATCTGACAGGCCTGTCCCAAATTTGGTTTTAATTTAATTTAAAAACAGAGTATGGGCATTTGTTCTGGTTCAAGCAAAGTTCAGCAGAACCTCAGCTAAATGTTGTCTTCATGGCAAGAGTGAAGAAATCAGTGTATTGATGAAACATTATTCGGCTCACGGCCTATACCAAGAGTATCAGCCAGACACATCAGAGCCTGTCTGCCCCTCAGAACTCAGGCACAGTTCCACATGCCATCTGCAGTGCTTGTCTTACACTGGCAGCACTTGGCCAAGGCTGAGAAATGCCCACACTTGTACTTCCTCCACTGCAGGTTTGGAGACAATGCAGAGGAAACAGAAGGAAGAACCAAGAATACTGGTCATGCTCATGTTTGTGCTATGCACTGTAACAAGGTGTCTCAGGGACATGGCAAACAATGACTCCCTGGGCTAGCACAGCTTCTCAGGCCTCTGACTAGATCCTGTCGACATTGAAGGACTGATAATAACCGCTGGCAGTAAGAAGAACAACCTAAATAACCAATATCTGCCGACCTAATAATTGTTTTGAAGCTTACAAATAACATCAGCAGATACTTCTGTAAAAGGTTCACAGCCTCACCGATATGTTAACATTTTGTTACACAGAACTTGTAACCTCTGCCAAGTTTAACTGGATATCCCTTAATAGACTCAAATAAAAAAGAAAACAAACTCCTGTAACATGCCAAACAGTGAGAGGACAGGTTGCTTATTGTCTTTCCTCTGCTCTTCGGCTTTCAAACCATAGCAGCAGAGGGGTGAGAATGTCCCACTGCTCTGTACCTTGTTTATCCAGGCCCTGACACCCTCCTCATGCCAGTCAGGGAATGCTGACAGCAAAGCAGGCACTGGGGCTTCACAGCCCAGATCTGCTGCTCCTGACTGTGGGCAGCAGAACTATTGGGAAACACTCCCTTTGCTCTTAACTTGGATAAGTACTCTCTTATTCAAAAATTATTTTAATAAGCTAAATACTCAGATAACCTCATCTCTCAGGAAATTATATGAAACTATATTGTTTTCAGCCCATAAACTGGCTCATAAAAGGCCTAATATATAACAAGGCTCAAGAGTCTAACTTCAGTATTTTATACGAAGAACCACATTAAAGAGAGAAGCATCATTCTCCCAAGGCTCTCCCTCTCTAACAAGAAAACAGCACTCAATTTTCAGCGTAAGACTCAGCTGCCCCTTCAAATGCTTAAAGCTGAAAACTCTGGCAACTTCCATCTCCTTATCTACTAGTGCTTCCTCCTCCTTATCAGGTGCTTACAGACAGCAATAGAATGATAGGGAAGCTGCTGCTTGGGCTGCATCAGAAAGCAAAAAGCAGCACGGATGTCTACAAACAGAACTCAGCCAAGCCAAGCTCCAGTTCCCCACCTGCTTGTATGAAGCTAACAGATCAAGACCAGTTGAGAATACACTTGCCTAAAACTTCACATTTAAATTGATCTCCTGACAGAATACACACATACCAAAAATGTGATTAACTCCCACTCCAAAAAGGGCAGTACAGCCCTTCAATACCTCTTCACTGAGTCCAAAGGACAAACTACAAAAATACTTCAAACAATATTCAACCCCAAGATGATGCTTCCCTTTCTCCAGTTTCTATAACATGCCTGCCAAAAAAGAGCTCATACATCAGAGATAAAGGTTACCACAACAGTCATTATTGAAAACACATAACCTGCACATGCAACATCAACCACATTCAACTTGCAACCACTTAAAAAAAATCTCAGAAAACAACGTGCACAGAGAAGTCAACTGCATTTAAACTCTAACTCTAAAAAGGAAATAAACTTTCAAGGCACATCATGTACTAAACTTCACCTGGATCTCATGGTCCTGGAGAGCAACAGATTGCAGGGAAAAAAACAACCACCCAAACCTACCTGCTTTTTTCTCCCTTAAACCTGTCCCACAAAGTATGTATTTTATGGCATGCCAGTGCACTAACAAATATGAACTCAAAATCAAACTTCTTTCTAGAAGAGCTGAAGTCACTTATTAGTCATTCACATTCTCAATTTCATCAGAAACATAAACATCATGTGTACAAGCACAGTGGATCAATAGATGCTCAGTCAGCACAACTTACAAACTGAAATCAGTCACAGAAGGACTGCCCACTCAAGTTTGGTACCAAATTTCAATGGTTTTTTAAATTTTAAAAAAAAGTAATCAGAGATGAATAATTAAGCAGAACAACAATAAAAAGCCATATCTGGAGAAAGACAGGAGTGTGCAAAGAATAGTTTCATATAGATATGCTTCTTTATTGAGAAAATTAAGTTTCTGTTGATGAGGTAAAGTAGAATCTAGATCAAGATTTACCCGCAGATGGTAACAGCATAAAAGAAATAATCTACCTGAGCCATGTGTCTTGAGTGCACAGACATTTGCTGTAGATGCAAATAGTTTTGGCTAACATGCATGAAAACAACAAGGGAGGCATAGTTTTTCTCTACTTAAAAAAGTTTCTATTGGAAGCTGATCCCAATCCTTGCACATTTGCCAACCAAGCAAGTATTTTCCTGTATGTCTTATCCTAAGCGCTAAAGCCTGTCTTAAGCCATGGAACTGAGGCTAGATCGCACGAAACAGCACATGCAGAGAGGAGCCCTACAAAGCACACAGCCACTGCCCCACCGTGCCAGACAGGGTTAGGAGGGTTCATACTGCCTCAAGCTTCAAGGCTGGGTGGAAGAGATGGTCAGGAAAGATAAATTGCCTGTGCTTCTAAATCAATTATACAGGAGTGTGGAAATTACTGCCATACTACCTTGGTAGGCAGGAAGAAATCCTGGATTGGCATCCTAGAGTCTTGACAACCATCCTCACACTGAGATTCTGATGATGTCCAAAGATTATGTGTGTTACCCATTATTTTACTGCTGACATGCAAAAACTCATGATTCATTAAACACACCTATGCAGATATTATGCACTTACTGTTTGTCAGGCAAGCCAGCCTGAAAAGTACCCCCTTGAACTTTCTCTAGGAATGTGCTGCTTGGATGGAAGAACACATTTCATAGGGATTAAGTGGAATAATCTCTTTGCCTTCAAATCAGTGAGACTCTTGACAAAGTAAGGTAGAGTTCAAGGGATTTGGAAAATATCTAAACTTAGCCCATAATCCTTCTTAATTGAATGGAAAAAAGTTGGATATTGTTCTACATCCAATCTGATTTTATATTAAGATTGCCATGGCAGCCTCTGATACCATTTTGATATGTGCATCATCTCATGGGTGAGTGAAAATTGTTTTTTTTCTCTTATAATTGGCTGACTTGGGCAGTTTGGTGAATTGAGGTGCTGTGCATTTATTTGTTAGCACTTCTGCTCTCAATATATACCTGGTTCCACTATTTTGGTTCTACTTCTGTTAGACACTCAGGTAAGCTCAGCTGAAAGCTCTCATGGCAAATTAACCTGCCGAAGCTTGTACAGACATTAAGAAATACATGAAGCAGAAGATAAAAGACTATTGCCTCTCTGCCCAGGCTTTGGCAATTCTGAGAGTCCCTACAGCTGAGAGCTACGTTTTGTTTGGCACTGACGAAAAAGAAAGAGGCTGTGTAATGATTAGTGTTTGGCAAGGCCCACCTCAGAATCTTAGAAAAACACTGTTGTGGGTTTAGAAAACAACTATGAGATCACCATCATAATAAAAACTACTTTATCACAGAATCCCAGACTGGTTTGGGTTGGAAGGGACCTTAAAGCTCATACAGTTCCAACCCCCTGCCATGGGCAGGGACAGGTTCTACTAGCCCAGCTTGCTCCAAGCCCCGTCCAACTCGGCTTTACCCTAAAAAAGGTTACTTTTCAGATCTAAGACTCAAATACTACAAATTCCTGGCACTCACATGAAAACCTTTTCCTATAAATGTAGTTAAGAAATTAATTTTTCCCAGAGGATCACAGAGCAACTATTAAAAATAATCAGTCACACAGGGCATCTCATTAAGAATTAAATCCACACAGATTTCAATTAGTCTCATTTCTAACTAACATAACAATAGACCTACTGGGGCAGACAGCAAGATCTGAAGTTTTCTTTGGCTATTTTGTACAGATTCTCAAAGAACTGAAAAGAACAATATCCACCCAGACAAGAAGTTACCAGGCTCATAAAACTTTGTCATGTTTTAACAACAAGGGAATGACATAAGTTTGCACAGGTTGAGGTGAAGCTCAGCAAAACAAGTCAGACAATAGTCTGAGTAGAGGTTTTACATCTCTCTATTGTGCCTCTTCTGCAAACAGATGCCTGGTAACCTGCCACATATAATAGCCTGGGAAACATAAGAAGAGAAAGGTAGCTGTTAATCCCCAGTATCTTTCTAGCTTCTAGGTAACCTGCAGCTGAGAGAACTTCCCAAACTAACCATGGTTCCTCCTCTTGAGTAACTCTGGATTACTTTTTCTCAGCAAGTTTTTCTTGGTAAGCCATGTGTTTTTCTGTCCACGATATTCTGGCTGCTTGCTTTAAGGTTTATTAAGTTAGACTTAAATTCAGAGAAGGCCTTGTCCCATTTCCTGTTGAGGAAGAATTCCTATAAATAATTTGGTTTGTAAAGTTTTTGTTCACTTCCTCCTGGAACCTTGAGAAGCCCTTCTCTGCCTGGAGATGATGCACTGATATTTGTCATGAATTCCAGAAATCAAACATTGCAGACTCCCTGTAGAAGGAGGAAGATGAAGCTTCCCATGGTATTAATGAAGCAAAAATCCTGGTTCATAAAGGTAGACAAATAGACATAAAGCTCTTCTATTTAAATCACCAGTCTCACTCATGAGTCCCTTCCTGCCATTGATCGTCACTCTTCTCTTCCCTACAACCTTTGTATGAGAAGGCCATGCCAGTCCCAGCAAATGCCAAAGAACAGCTAAATTCCCACGTCAAACCTCCAATTCACTCTTGTTCCCCAGACAGGAGCAAAATTCAGAAAGTTACTGTAATGCACTATTATTATGATTATTTTTATTATTATGGGATTGATTAAACCCATTTTTTTTAGTATATTTTAGATGCAAAATACCATAAGACAGCAATGGCCTAAGCACTATCTGCAGCAGATTAACTCTCAGTTTATCTGGAGGGACTTTCTCAGAAAAATTCATGTGTAATAGCTTTGGAAGCAAACTACTCAGTAATCAAACAGGGCATTATCTAGAAACTTTGCAGTAAGACACACGATGCTTTCTTTAGCCTAAATTTCTACCTTCTTGATGCTCTAAAGACAGGGCAGTGACATAACCCACTACTCAGTATGCACTGCTGCTTCCTTCTCTGCGTGATTCACAGCTGATGTGAATGCATGTTAGCTTCCAGATAGAGAACATGTTCTTTTACTTTAAAGGTTCTTGCTCTTAATTCTACAGATCTTTCAGTGACAAAAATCATCACAGACAAGTGGTGCAGTAGTAAAGAATGCCTTGTATAGTCAGCTAAAGGCCACAAGATACAGAAGCAGAGGTTACTAGGCTAGAATTTTTAAGGAAGCCTGCTTCATGTCAGATATGCAGTTTACAAGCTTCTGTGCTACATCCTTTACAAGAGTTAAGCAATCCTTTAATTGAACAGAACATGAGCTTGCCTTTTGGATGAGATACAGAACCGAAGCCTATTAAAAAGACTATTCATTATAAGATTATTCACATTAGCAGCATTCATCCTCTCTCCCCAAACTCTCCCCCCCGTTAGGGTTAGTAATAATGGTCATAGTATTGACCCCAGGTTTGGTACAAGTTAGGTGACTTGCAGGCATGCATTTCACATTAACATGAATCATGAACTCCTGTTAGTGAGCTAAACCACAATTCAGTAGGAAAAAATAGCTGTAAACAACTGCCTGACCAGAGATCTCAATCCCTCTCAGTATTCTAGAGCAGCAGCAAGAAGTCTGGCACATAGACAAAGGTCTATTCAGTGACAAGTCCTGCAGTTTTGGAGCTTAAAACATTGTCTGGTAAGTCAGTCCAGAACAGGCTCACACATGTTCAAAGGTCTGACTCAAACTCCTTTGAGTTGTGCATCAAATGATTTACCAACAAACTTGTAGAAATGCTCATTTCTCATCTATACCTGGCAAAGATTTTCCTGAAATCTCTCATGTTTGCAGCTAGCTGTGGCAATCTGCATCTGGGATGCAATTAGGGGGTCAGCCAGTGTTGCTTACAGGGAGGACAACTTCATAACCTCTCTGGAGTTTGCCCTCTTGCCAAATTCCGTGCATACATTAAGTCTATAAGGTCTCTTACTATTCACCTTAAAATCATACCACTAGCCTTAAAACACATCACTGCCACAATCCACAACATGTACTCATTTGTCATGTTTGAACTGAACCCACACACTTCTATGCTAGGATTAAGTACACTTCTAAAATATGCATTTATAATACATCAGATTGTCATATCAGCTGTCAGTGTAGCAAAACATCACTGCAAGTTACCTTAACTGCTTCCTCACCATCATTTTGATGGCAGTGCTACAGCTATACGCTTTGCCAGATAAACCATTTCAGTAGCTTGAACTCTGAAGGAAGAAAACTGGTTAGTGAAGTCACAGGGGTAGATTAAGACATGATGAATAGAGAGGAAGGTGCAAAGCTACATTTAGGGTGATTAGAGTGTAATTTCCCATTTAAAACATATAGGATGCATGCACACGACTTTAACTTCCTCTATCCCCCAACACACCAAGCTTTGTGCAGAGCTGGCAGAACAGCACTAACACTATTTTAGGTGATCACAGCCAGCTGCTGCAGGGCAGCCAAAAGCACATCAGGGGAATCAAGAGGCACAACCCCCTCTTTTTCTCCACATACAGATCCTCTGTGCAGACATATGTTCAGTGTCAAAGGAACTTGGCCAAAGTGCAGTAGAGCTAATTGAATTCACTGAGCATTTGTACTGAAAACTTTACTCCGAAAGACACTTCACTGATATATGTAGCCCTTGTCTCCTCCAATAAAAAACCCAACCAAACAAAATGAGGCTTTGGCTGTAAATCAGTTCTTTGTTTTACAGAGTTAGGAACATTTTTCTTTCCTTTGAAGGCTACTTGCGTGAAAGACCAGGTGAGATTCTGCCAGGTAGCGAAGATGACTTACAGCACACAGGAGAGCTTTGCACTTCTGCTCACAGAATTTTTCTTGTATGCTAGCACCTACTTTGGAACACACATTGATTTAAGAAGCAATAATTACCATTTGCCTGTAATTAAACACTGCCTACAGTGATTAATATGCATGCATATACAACACATAAAACACATCACAGGGAGGAATGAAGAAAAATGCCTGACCTATTAGCAGAGCTAATAACTCACTTTCCCCCATTCCTCTGGTGACACACTGTTTGCCTGGAACATACCAGTCATGCACAATGCAATTAAACACAAGTTTTTGTAATCAACAAAACCATTAACAAAAGAGGCCATCTCCTCCCATGCCCTGGATTGGGGATGGTATGTTTTAATTTACTGAATGAAGACAATCTCACTGAGGGGAAGATCCTCATTTTGAGAGAGGCACACTCTTGGGCACCTATGTTAGCAAAAGTTTCTCTTGCCAAATGCAGCTGAAATCAAGGTCAAAAAAGCATCTCTCTCCTATGAGAGAACAGCTCAACCTCTCCCTGAATAAAACCTGAAAGTTTTAATCAGTCCAAAGAAACTGACCTCCAGTCCTCTAAAGTTTGTTTGAACAAGGCTGGAACAATGCAAAATAATCACCTCCCTCTGCAACAACAACGCAGAGAGAGGTGATGCTGCCCCTCTTTGCTTTAGTATTCTTCAGAGTTAAAGGATTACACTGAAGTCTACCTGTCAGCTAACAGAATGCCCAGAAACACAAAGCAGAACTCTAGCCTCCAGTTTTATCCTCCCACTTCCACACTTGGAGTAGTATTTCACACCATTATCACTGCAAGAAGTAACAAGGATTAATGCAACAGGCAGAAGTTTGTGCAAAGCAGGTGAAACATGGGACAGTGCAGCACACACGTCAGTGAGATGTGAACAGGGAAGTTTTTAAGTGGGATCTACCAAACTCAAGATAGGAAAAGGGATGAGAAGCCCATAAAGGGAACACTAGCATGACTATTTTTAGGAATAACTTGAATGTGTTCTTAAGATAAGACTTTCAAGCAGAAAGCTCCAAGTTCTTCTCCCATTAATATCTGCTGTCCTGGGGTTCAGCACTTAAACCACAACATCTGCTCACCAAGCTACCGCTTCTGCGTGAGCAGTAGCCAGAAGTGCTCCTGACAACACAAATGCTGGCAGGAATACTGACACCCAGCAAGGTTGCTTTTCTGGAGTGTATAATTACTTTGAGGAGAATCACTGTTGTTTAATTCTTTATATGACAACAGGGCTAGAGCCAGACATTTGCTGCACGCATCCTTAAAAAATGGACAAAAATCCAAAGTATCACAAATGCATCCTGCCACCGACATCCCTTTTCTAAGGCATGACAGCCCATCTGACTGACAGATCCACAGCTACATCATTGGCTTTGATCCAGAAAGATGTATTCTGAAGCCATTTGCTCAGAGGCTGTTAGGGTACAGCTGATAATTTAAGTGCATTCAGAACAGAACATTTGCCAAGTTCACCTCTGAGCTGTTCATGACTCAGATACGAAGCTTTTCCATTCATCAGGTCTGTCTGCTTATTTGGGCACAGCAGAGGCCAGGAGACTTATCTCTCCTCTATGCAGGGAAGCAAAGATCCATCCTGCAGTGCACCCAGCCAATTTTCCTTTCTAGCTATGTGTGCAGGAAATACACACCTTCTGCACTGCCCTGAGCTGATGAGCCCCTACCAACTGCCTTACTTGAAAGCAACCTGTCACTTTCATTACACAAGACACTTGAAATCATATTATTCCCAGGCAAAAGATGTATTTCAGGGACCATACACTTACTCTAAGTACAGTGTTCATTTTGTTTATTAGAAATGGTAGAGAGTATGCAACAACCAGAATTTAGCTGTGAGTTTGACCCACAGGAACTGAAGCAGCACAGTTCAGTGCTGTCTACAAAGATTTAAATTATCAGATCAAAACTGTATCCATGAAAGCCAGTTCATCTTCTCTGTAAACACAGAGAAGCCCAAATAGTCATTTGTTTGAACAGGATGAGTGTGACCTATCAAATTCTTTACAATCCAATCTTTATTAGGTATATTTGTCTATATATTTCAGGAGGATACAATAAGTAATACAAATACAGAGATAAGCATATTAAACTGCCATTTTGGAAAATGGCATCCAATTTTTAGTAACAAGTAAATATTAGGTTGGGCTGCACTTTGGATTAAAATGAACCAAGACATTAGAAATCAAATATTTAAATTATTTGCCTGATTTAGTTTGATTCTCCAAAGGAGTTCTCAGATCTACAAAACTATCAACCACCTGCAGGAAATAAGCAGCTTAGAGCAGGAAAGGAACCTCTACTCTCTTTTGTCCTTGAAGAGATACAGCTGTGGCCTATCACAACAGGGAACTGGTAGGAAACAGACCCATTTCTTAAGCAGATAGTAATCTCAAAACTGAAAGAGATTCATCTTTTCTGGATACCCCGAGTACGTCTGCTCTTGTAACACACATCATGGCTTAAGTCAGGGGACAGATTG
Source organism: Coracopsis vasa (assembly GCA_026283785.1). Taxonomy (NCBI): domain Eukaryota; kingdom Metazoa; phylum Chordata; class Aves; order Psittaciformes; family Psittacidae; genus Coracopsis; species Coracopsis vasa. The sequence continues at coordinate 5,754 of JANHGB010002898.1, read as the reverse complement.
TTCAAAGATTTATAAGTAAAGTGCATGTCTAAGAGTGAGAGCAGGAACAAAGTACTGACTAAGTAGCAAAGAGAGAAGCAAAGTGGAGAAGCAAAGGGAGACCTTGAAATGGCAGCAGGTGGAAGCCGCTCAGCACAGTTTGCATGGAAGGACTTTCTGGTCATTATGACCAGAATTATGAATCTGCAAGTAAAAAAGGTTGGTTAGATCTCCAATTACCCAAGTCAAAATGAGTGGTCTTACCCTATATCCGATATACATACTGGAGAAGCCCACAGCTATCATTTAATTAAGCACCATTTAGACTTCTGCAGAATTTGTGTAGATCAGATTCTCTACTACATTACAGTACTTCACACACAGTTAGCTCCAGTGAGACCACGGGAATTAAAACTGAACTCTGAGTAGTGGAAAGGAAATTTAGGCCCACTGTCTTCATAATTCTGAACAGCCATCTGACCACTCATCCTCAGTGCATACCTTTGAAACTTACTGAACTGGTAAGAAAGACTTTTGAACGCATTAGGTTCTCATTTGAATCAAGATCTTGTTATGCTGTCTTTAAACAGAGTTTGCCTGTGTGTGGCTGAGCAAAAAGTACTGCCAATGCATGTCCTTCCATCTTTTGCAACAAAGCTTGGTTTGCAGACTCCTTGGTTGCTCAGAGTTGATGTAGCATATGTCACCATCATTTTCTTCCCTACATGACTTCAGAAAGTAGGAAGTGTGTGTGACAAGATGGTTAAAGGCAGAAAACCAAAGGGCACCAAAGTGTCATGGGAAAAAGTAAGTACAAGAACAAGCACAGAGTCTTCTGACGCATTGTTATTACTCCTCTTAAGACATTAGAAAACTCTGTTCCATGCAAAGGAGCAAACTCTGCTTTTTAAACTACTTCATGAGCTTGCTGAGCCTGGTATTTGGAGAATGAGTCTGATCAGCATAAACAAATTACAGCAGAGAAATTAGTTACAACATACTTGCAAATTGCTGACATTTAAAAAGAAAAACCCAAATCAAACAAAAAAAGAAACAGAAAGCAAACATTGCAGACTTACTGGAATATTCCCCATGAGAAAGAAAAGGCGATTTATCAAATTTGGGATCCCTATGAAATTATAAAGCAAGCTACAATTACAGAATTAATGATGCAGCACCCATCCGACCAGCTGCCATGTTCTGCGTGGCAATAAAGCAACTCAAAGCTTTTGATAAAAAGGTATAATCATAACCAGCCTTGGTTTACAGGCAGAAAAGGAGTAGGAAAGTTAATCACTGTCATCACCTACATACAAACTCAGAAGTATATGACTCCAAGTTTCATTCTAATTCCTTTGGATCATGCTTACTAGATCAGTTCCATTCAATTTATTCTACATTCATGACACACACTCAGAAGAGCAGTGAACATGCAAGCCACCTAACTCTGTGTTCAATTAGTCCACAAAGCACCCTGTAGTTATTAAAGTGAAGTAAATAGGAATTCTATCACAACACAGTATGAAAGATTAAAAGTACATCAATGAGCAGGGAAGCCTGAAACGCAATTAAATTCACCAGTTTGGCAAAAATACCTTTCCCATCTGTATAAAGGAGAGCTACTGCTCTACTTCACCAAAAGGCAAAAAAGGGTGCAGAAATAACACTGCTATAGAAAGCCTATAAGCAAGTAGAATATATTTACCAAAATATTTTTGCTAAATTCAATAGCCACTACATTTTCTGCATTTAGCTTAAAGCACTCTCACTATCCTGGAAGAAGTGAATTGGATCTTCCTGGCCTAACAGTGATGGGATGGAAGCTGTGAACTCATACACAGAAAACAAAATCTAACAAAAAATTCATTTAGAATAAATACTCTAAATTGCTTAAGAAAGCAGAGGCAAATCACCCATAGCATGGTAAAAAGTAGACACACAACTTTAATTGTAGCTCCTTTCACATGTGCTAGATACATTTCCTTTATCTTGGATGAGCACCCATAAAAGGAATACACAACTTTAGTATAAATATAAAACTAGAATGAATGATGACCCTGATGAATTCTTTATTAAAATAGAATTAGAAATTTAGAACTAGAACCGCTCATACTTATCTGAGCCATCTGATGGTGGAAAAGGGGATTTATGCATGTTTTAACTACTATCGCCCTGTGACTTTTATTTTAAATACAGTTTGTGCTGTTGCCCTCTCTCATATGCATAAGCAAGTCCCAAATGGGTAGCATCACTTCAAAGAACAAGTACAGATACTCGAAAACCTTCCAAAAAGCCATGTCTGCAAAGGAGAGAAAGTTCCAGGCTTCAGACTGTACATGCTGCAACACTGAGCAATGCTGACATTTGACAATGAGGAAAAGCATGACGACTTTAGGTGGCCAAAAGGTTATCACTATTATCATTCTTTATATACACACACACACTTACAACGCAACTGTTCTATCTTAGAAATTAGAAAAAAAACCCACTCCTTTAAATAAAGCAAGAGAATTGGAAAGCCTTATTCTAATAGTTACCTATTCTGGTCACGAAGCACTGACATTACAGATCTAGTTATACATCAAGTACTTATATTCAGCCTCCTAAATCCAAATGTATCACTAAAATTAAATTAAAATCTACAGACACAAACAGAAGACCAAGTTCTGTTCGGATTTAGTCACTGATAAAAGAATTATATTTATCAACATGTGGCACATCTGGAAGAGTTACAGCCATGAACCGGATGGGGAGTAAACCAGGACAGAATTAGACCTCTGGAGCGCACGGCTGTATGGCAGCCAGATGTGCTCTCTGTCAACAAATATAATCCCTCTCGAGTCATTGACTCCATCACCAGCAGAAGTGGCACTATTAGCCAATGCTGTGCATGCAGTTTCACTAATGTACTCCCTAGCTTCCAGGGATAAACATATGCATGATCCTGCACTGCAGGACTCCCCCACACTCAACACTCAGGCAGATTGGTGAGACCACCCAAGCTGAAGGTCAAACAGTGCAACCTGTAGAATGTCCACACTGCAATCCCTCTACTCATACCGGTAAGCAAGTCTTCTTACTTCCAGTTCACTGAGTCAGCAGGTAACTGCTTGCCAGAGATTCACAGCTTTGCCTCAGAATAGCAAGGGTACTTTTAAGGAACACAAAGTGATTGACATGGTATATGTGACAGTAAACTGGGGCAAAAAAGACAATTCATAACCAGAAATACCACAACCATCTCAAAAGAATTCTCTCAGATTGATATCCATCTTCAGACTGCAGAAGATATTTGCAGAGCCTGGATCATGTTCCATGTTTTGTGATTAGAATAGCAATGATTCTTCTCTGGAAGATGATGACAGATTAGATGACCCTGCAAGTTCTTTCCTAGTCTGTATGTGCTACTTCTAACTTTCAATGGCTAAATAACGCATGGAAAAGAGGGTTAAAGTTACTACTCAACATGGATGAGAGTAGAACATTAATTCAAATGAAAATTCAGATTCCTCTACTGATAATCAAGATAATCAGGATTTCACCTATATTATTGATGCCACTAGGACTATCCCTGGAGAAGAGTATCACCCTAGCCTAAGGATGACAAAAACATGACTCATGGCAACTTTATAAAAATACCACCATTTTTCTTAATAGGAAAATTGTTCTCTTGCTGTGTTGAACTTACTTATAATTACTATGGAACTTCTTTCTAAAGCATGCCTGAAAACAGAGTTTAACACTCTGATCTTAGGTTGAGCACATAATGCACGAGCCTTTCCCAGCAACCTTATAAAGCAGCTGCACAGTTTAACTGGTTTACAGCCAGCTCATTAGGACGACAAACACTGGGGATTGGCCTGCTCCTAATAGTGTCTTCTCCCAGCTTCAAAAAGACATTTTCCCTGAGTTCCACCAGTACAGTGAAATATTAGTGCTTGGTTTAGAACAAATTAGCAAGTTGCCAACCAATGAAAGAGCACTTATTTGCATTGCTTCCCACTGAAAGTTATTATTTTAATAGCTGGTATGAAATTCCAGGACTATCTTTTAAATTCCATAGGTTAAATACAGGTGTTTCATATGCAGACAATAAAAATCTACCCTGCTTTATGTCTTCACTGGGCAATCAAGCTCTCGAACATTTTATACTACGCAAATGACAACATCACTCTGCCATACAAAGAAAAGCTGCTGAGAGATTATTAGTCAGGAAAATCTTCAGCAATCCAATACATTCCTTGCTGCAGCTGTTTTCAGAATGGAAGTGATCATTATTCAGACTTGCCAGAATTCCTAAAGGGGCGGAAAGTCATTCACAGTTCACCATTTTCTGCCTAGAGACTGCAGGAGTCATGGTAGGCACGGAAAAAATCAGCACATTAGAGAATTTACATAGGAGCAGAGTTCTCAACTGGAGAAATAGGTAATTTTCACAGCATCTCCTTCCCCATTATGTAAGTGTTCCCAAAATAACTGGGCTACTGAACAAACAATTTTGTTTTGGTGGTGTCTACTTCTGTAGACCGCCCATTTATTTTAACTTTTATTTTTGCCTTTTAGAGCAGAAAAATACGTTTAATGCCTGGTGAGATGACAATAGCTAAGGGGAAATTTAAAGAAATCCCTTCCAGGGCTGTGCAAATGGCAATAAGGATTACAAAAATAGATAGGTATGTTTTCCCTAGTGAATAAGATGAGGTGATTGGCACAGAAGACTGCACCACAGAAAAATGGTAATAAAAAAAATACACATAAAGAAATCACAGGACTTCTGGAGTAGCTGTGGGTGCTGTGCTAAGTTTTGCTTCTCCCTAGTACTTACCATGGAAAAACACCAGAAAAATATCACTATTTAGTGTATTTCCTCTGCGCACCGTAAGATTACTACGGGCCATGGTGAAAGGAACAACCCACCCTTAACTTCTAGTCTCAGCAAAACTAGTCTGTGTGGTGCTGAAGGATTTCTCTGCAAGCTCTAGACCTGAGCCTAGTGCTCACCATAGAGCTTATGAGTCCTATCAGGGCCAGCAGCAATCATACATGAAAAGAAAATGTTGCACTATGAACAGCAGCACTGGTTGGTTTCATTCACTGCCTGCAATACCGGATTTAGGTTTTTTTAATCCAGAATCTGAGATTTTCATACATAATTGGATTTCAAGTAACAAAACTGGAAAGGAAAAACCAGTATCTGCCCTAGTAAATTTCTTCCCCATTTGCATCTAAGCTGTATCAAGTTGTTTACTTCAGAAAATGCCTGAGCTATTTCATTGAATAAGAATATTAAAAGAAAATTTTAAGTCCCTTGGGCTAAATGATTTTGGCTTAAAACTACCACAAATCAGTCTTATCTATGAACCATTTTGATCCCGTGACTGAACTTTTCTGATCACAAGTAGCAAACTCAGCATTCTCTATTACCTACAGCTTCCTGAGCCCCACTCCTGCAGACCAAGCCTAAGCACAGGCAGGGAGAGCTAAGGGAATTCATTTGCTTTTGGCATCTTACTGAACAAGGCTTTAATCTCATGCTTGCAAACTCCTGTCTAACAACAGCACCCTTATACCATTTCCCTCCCTCCCCTGACAACCATTTTGTTTTATTAAGAATACTCTATAGAGTTTACTAACACAATATCCCCAGCAGCATTAAGAAAAAAAAAATCAACACACTGATCTATATAATTAGTACCATCTTGTACTAATGATGGATTTCTAGATAAAAGCTTGCATTGCCTTGCTAGTACTAAAAGCTTACCTTCTGAAGTACAC